>CM029595.1:0-84403 GCA_017311375.1 Mytilus coruscus
ATTGTTGGACAAAGTATAACTATATGTTTAAAAACCCCACTATATTCTTTTTCTAATAAATCAAGAACAAACTCCGTTTTTCCACACCCAGTTTGTCCACATATAATAGCACAATGTGGATATTTTGGTAATTGAGTGTATCTCGCTCCGCTCGTTCGATTCCATTTTTAAGGAAAACACTTAATTTTTTTTCTCCAAAATCCAACAGAATTTTTTCACGGTGTGTTCTCCTGACCTTTTTTATTTTTGTTTTTGAAATTTTTTTGTTGTTTTTTTGGGGTGTTTTAAGGTTTTTAATAAAAAGTAAAAAAATTTAATTTTGGGAACAAAATTTTTTGCTGTTTTTGGGTGTTTTTGCTTTTTGTAAAATAAAGTGGCCTTTGCTTCAAATGAAGGTATTTTTAGGGTCAAAATTTTTTTTTTTTTTTGGGGGTCCGAGGTGTTGGATTCTGTGTGCGTATAACCCACATCTCCTACAGTTTTAGTTCCGTTTGATGTACGTTTAAATCGGTGTGTGACAAATCTTAAATGAAAGGTTTATATGGAGTATAGATTAATTGCATTGGTTTCCCTCAAGAATGTGCACAGAATAAGATTAATCGAAGAGAGATGTACTAAAATTTACAGTGCAAAGTAAATAAAACAAAAAGCGTTTCACTTTTCAATCTTTCACTCCCTATATATTTTTCAACTGTATTCATTCTGAAGACATGTCCCATCTAAACGAAGTCTCGGATTGATCTCCGACTTACTTGTATATTGTTTTTGGTTTTGGCACATACTTGAATATGAACCTCATTAAATTCGATCCCAAAATTGTCACTTAAAACGAATTAATATTTAAAAGTGATAATAAATTCTATTGAGAACAAAACTAATCCACACCAGTTTTCAGCTATTTGGATATTTTAAGAAATTACAAAAAAAAATAATACGCCCTTTGATTGGAAAATATATAATGTTTAATCCTGAAATCATCAAACTTTTTATGGATTTACGCCCTTATGCCTTTGAAAAATCCTGGATCCGCCCCTAAAGATAATAGTATCTTTGAACTATGCAGTATATCTGAAGTAGTTAATGCACAACTTAGCTGTACATTATCCAGCAAAGTAAGAACAAAGAGATTTTGCCTATGTCATGTGTTAATACATTTTACCGAGTCTGAAATGTCAAACTTTAAAGCTGTAATTTTTCTTTCGGTGAAAATGTGATTGTGAATTATCGGACTTGGATTTTCAAAGTGCAGCATTTATTACGAAATTTATTTATCTTCTTTTCTTCTTATAGTTCAGCAATCCATCAACATAATGATGATAACGTACATGACACTGATGTCACTATGCCGCGCGTGCCTGGGATATAATTTCTATTTACAGTTCAATATATACAAATAACAGTTCAAAGTAATTTTCTTTTTCTTTAGTTTTGTACTATTTATTTTGGTTAAAACTATATACATGTACATTGTATGTTTAATTTATATGTGTAGGTGTTTGTTGAGAACAGATATTGGGATATGTTCTCCGAAACAGTCAAGTGTAGTCAAGTAGTACATGTTACTGCAGCTACAGGTAGAAGGTTCCATTGTAATATTGTTCTCGGAAACAGTCAAGTGTAGTACATGTTACTACAGCTACAGGTAGAAGGTTCCAATGTAGTATTGTTCTCGGAAACATTCAAGTGTAGTACATGTTACTGCAGCTACAGGTAGAAGGTTCCATTGTTATATTGTTCTTGGAAACAGTCAAGTGTAGTACATGTTACTGCAGCTACAGGTAGAAGGTTCCATTGTAGTATTGTTCTTGGAAACAGTCAAGTGTAGTATATGTTACTGCAGCTACAGGTAGAAGGTTCCATTGTAATATTGTTCTCGGAAACAGTCAAGTGTAGTACATGTTACTACAGCTACAGGTAGAAGGTTCCATTGTAGTATTGTTCTCGGAAACAGTCAAGTGTAGTACATGTTACTACAGCTCCAGGTAGAAGGTTCCATTGTTATATTGTTCTTGTAAAAAATGAGTATTTATACGAGTCTTAAGTGGTCTGTATTGCTCTGTAAAAAGATTGTGTGAATTTTGTCTTCTTCTTGTGTCGGATTGGATAAGTAGATCGGTTGGGTAAATATCTACAAGATGGTGTATTATTTTATAGAAAAGATTCTTATTCGCCTTTTCTCAAGAGTTGTCCAGTTTAGAGTTTGTGACATTTCAGTGACGAAGCTGGTGTACATTGTGCTTTATGTTGCAAGTGTGCCTAGCTGCCCTGCTTGACCATTTCAAGTTGGTGTGTTTGAGATTTGGTATGTGGGTCCCAGACGCAGTTACTGTATTCTAGCTTAGGTCTAACCAGTGATGTATATGCTTTCTTGTTTACTGTTTTGGAGTTAACCTTTAGATTTCACTTGATGAAGTTAAGCTTTTGTGTGGCTGAAAATGTAAGATTATTGATATGTTTGTTGAATTTAAGTCTGTTTGTATTGTTACCCCAAGATATTTTGTGGATTTTTTTACAGTACTTGATGGTGGAGATTGAAATCAAATTTTATTGTGTTTTTCTTATTTGTTATCAGAAGGACTGAGCACTTGTCTGGATAGAACGACATGAGCCAGTCCTTCTCCTGTTTTGCTGCTAATGTCAGTTTTTTTTTGCAGTTTTTGAGTGTCTTCTTTGTTTCGTATTGTTTTGTTTATTATGCTGTTATCAGCAAATAGTCTTAGGGTGCTATGTTTATTATGCTGTTATCAGCAAATAGTCTTAGGGTGCTATGTTTATTATGCTGTTATCAGCAAATAGTCTTAGGGTGCTATGTTTCATGTGTTTCTTTTGTTACCTATTCTGATATTGTGCTATGTTTCATGTGTTTCTTTTGTTACCTATTCTGATATTGTGCTATGTTTCATGTGTTTCTTTTGTTACCTATTCTGACATGTGTTCTAAGAAAACTAACATTAATCGACTAAATAGTAACCACAACTATACAGCAGTGGTTGTGCTATCGGTCATGAGAATCGATGACATATTGGTTCTAACAAAACTAACATTAATCGACTAAATAGTCACCACAACTATACAGCAGTGGTTGTGCTATCGGTCATGAGAATCGATGACATATTGGTTCTAACAAAACTAACATTAATCGACTAAATAGTCACCACAACTATACAGCAGTGGTTGTGCTATCGGTCATGAGAATCGATGACATATTGGTTCTAACAAAACTAACATTAATCGACTAAATAGTCACCACAACTATACATCAGCGGTTGTGCTATCGGTCATGAGAATCGATGACATATTGGTTCTAACAAAACTAACATTAATCGACTAAATAGTCACCACAACTGTACATCAGCGGTTGTGCTATCGGTCATGAGAGTCGAAGACTACATATGTTTTATCACAACAACTTAACTGGATTCTTAGTATGCGATGTATTTTATATAATTAACTAAGTTAACTATTATAGATATATAGTAAGTTAAATTTATATCCCCATGTCTCTTACATCTAGATAGAAGGTAAATACCATTTTTAAACGTTGTAGACTTCTTAAGGTTAAATCTTGTATTTTAAAATCATTACAAACTCACTGATATTTAAAATTAAATTTGATACTATCAGTAGATTTTAAAAATTTTAGATTTTAATTCACTCAAATATGAGGGTTCCCACGCGATAAAAAGGCCCTATCCATTTGCCACTTTACCTTTATTTAACTAACATTTATAACTATATTAACAACTTGAAGGTAAATCAATTTTAAAATAAACGCATACATTTTTAATGTGGTTACCCTGCAAAAAGGGTGGTCATCCAATAGAAGAAGATAGGACCCAAAACTGTTCCTTGTGGAACGCTAGATGTTACATTAATTTTGTTTGATTGTACACCATTAATATTGACTGTTTGTGTGCAAAATGTGAGGAAATCTTCTATCCATTTTAAGGTATTGTATTCAATGTCATAGTATTTAAGTTTGAAACAGGGACTTTCTATACTTATTTTTTATAGAAAGTCCCTGTTGGAAAGAAGTCTTTGTGTCAGAGGAACTTTGTCGAATGCTTTGGCAAAGTCCATCACAATTACATCAGTTGTTTTTGCAAGTTCTTGAATAAATGATACCAACTAAGTTTTACATGATTTTGATGATCGGAATCCATGTTGAAGGTATAAGATTTTGTTATTTTCCAAGTATTTATTAACATCTCTTTTTTTAACGGGCAACCCAATCTTATCAGTTTGTAGGCTAGTCTATTATCCACAAACGATTACTGATTATATATTTCATAATTTCAAATCAACATATTTTAGTTCGTTAAATCATTCAATTTTAATACTTTTGTATGATCGAAATAGAGCTTTCTGTATAACACTGAAGTCCTGTGCTCTTCTGATTGGTAGATAATGTTTGCAATACATATTTTGTGATAAATAGATCAAAACTAAAGTTAAAAAAAATTAAAAAATCTGAATGCACTTATTTTTTTTACTACAGGGTTGAAAAGCAATGGGGGTCAGTATGGGAATTAAGTGCGAATCTACAGTGTTTGTAAACAAGGCCATGTGAACAACAATGCCCAAAAATGCCGCATGACCCTATGCTTTGCTTACTATTTACTTTTGTGTCATGTGATTGAAATTAAAATTGAGAATGGAAATGGGAATGTGTCCAGTGGCGGATCCAGAGGGGTTCCGGGGTTGGAACCCCTTTTATGGACGATCAATGCATTTGAATGGGGACATACAGTTGGAACCCCTCCCCTTTATCCTTAAAATGGCTGGATCCGCCCTGGTGTCAAAGAGACAACAACCCGACCATAGAACAGACAACAGCAGAAGGTCATCAACAGGTCTTCAATGCAGCGAGAAATTCCCGCACCCGGAGGCGTCCTTCAGCTGGCCCTAAACAAATATATATACTAGTTCAGTGATAATGAACGCCATACTAAACTCCAAATTCTACACAAGAAACTAAAATTAAAATAATACAAGACTAACAAAGGCTAGAGGCTCCTGACTTGGGACAGGCGCAAAATGCGGCGGGGTTAAACATGTTTATGAGATCTCAACCTCCCCTATACCTCTAGCCAATGTAGAAAAGTAAACGCATAACAATACGCACATTAAAATTCAGTTCAAGAGAAGTCCGATTGAAATTGCATGCTATAAATAGCTTATGTCAACAAGTTTGAAAATCGGGAAATTTTGAAAAAGGTCCAAAGTCAGCGTGTCACATTCAATACACAGTTGTTCGGCAATTTATGTGTTGAAAAGCAATAGGCATTGCGTATTTTATGCAAGGACACATTTCTTTTTTTTTTTTTACTGATTTGTCTAAATTTTGATTACAAAATAGGAATAATCAAGTGTCCGCATTTTCACCACCGAAAATAATATGATAGCCGAAATGCGGACACAAAATATTTTGAACAACTAACACGTGCAGTGGTGCATAGAGGGTGTTCATGTTCCAAAACGTTGGAACCAATCAGATTAACATTTAATTTGTAAGCATTGGTTTGATTCGATAGGGTGTGTCTTATAAATGTATGACGAGTAGCCTCTATATGAAGGATTGATCTCCTATGTGCAGGCATTGAAAGTGTACGATGGCGACTTGATGGCGGTAACAACAAAAAATATTTTGTAGGTTTATAGGTTAATGCATGTAATACAACCTAAATTTCTGGTATAATTTTGTTAATACTTATATTTACACATTCATGTAAAACAGACTCTTTTCTCATCAAATAAAACTTGAAATTAAGGGGAAGTTGCGGTGCATCGGTGGATCCAGCCTCCAGGGGACCGACTCGCGCTCGAAAATAATCCAATGATTTTGTTGGCTACCGATAGAATATAATTTCTAGTCATTATATGTTTCACTCAAATTATATCTTAGAGATTAGGTGACATGTTGTCATTAGACTCCTTGAAATGCGGAACAAAATTCAATGAAATTATATTATGGGGGAGGGATGTCCGTATGAACACAGAGTCGATCATGGCATAATATTTATTTTTGCTGATTGTGGGCATTATCCGGTCAGAACACACATCATCCATTGGACAAGGGGTTGTCACAACAATTAGAACGTCTTGAACTGGTATACAGATTCATCACCAAATAGCGCTAAAGCCCAAAATTTATACATAACATTCCTTTATTATTTGAGGGTCGTATAACGGTAAAATTCTTGCCAAATGACGTTTACAGTAATTTTGGTGCATGAAGATAAAATGTACACTTTCATTTAGACGATAAAAAATTCTACTGATTTTGACAAAAAATAATGGTAATGATAATTATTTGTAAACCCCTGGCGACGGGTATGCCTCTTATTTGGATTACTGGTATTAGTCTTTTTGCAACCATTACTTGTTCGCACTCTACATTTTTGCACTCCACACGTTCAACCCCTGGGTTTGTTCACACCTTATTTATATTCAAAAACCGGTTGAATTATTGGTGTACATATGTCTATATCAAATAAAAATTATATTGATATGAATAAAAATTAAGGAATTTTGTAAATGAAACAATAAATGCTATATACAGGCCATAATCTTGCCGGCGAAATGACGATTTAAGTCTCCAAAGAATTTTGAAAATCGCTAAATCTCACCGGCCGACTGACTTCATAACGAAATCTATTCGCTATCAAAATTGGTTAAAGGGAGACAACTTGTGATTTACAAGTCGCACAGGTGGTCCGAGGACGCAGTTATCGTCCTTAGATTCCCTAGTGTGGACAGTGTATAACTTGCAAATTTTTTCATACACTTTCCAAATTTATTTCCTATATTTTATGCATGAAATATTAAGTAAAGGGATAAAATTACATGTTAAAAAAGTTTGGGTGCTGAATCTTTATGTTAAGTAGTGATTTGGTCCAGTTCAAAAAGTTCAAAAACTAGTATGTCTGAAGCTGTCAAACTGAATTTTAGACCCCCTTAACAAAGAATTGTCAATATTTTGAGTTAGAGCTGGTAGACTTTTCTATAATTTTGATACTATTTGTCCCAATAGTAGTACACTACACCGTAAAAATCTTTTTGAGATAGAGCAGGTGCGATTTTTTTAATTTGAATTTATTGTCTTAAAGAAATGCACTACGAAATGACTGTGTTCTCGGGCCAGGTAACAAAAAATGGCAACCGACAAAGAAAACTGAGATTTTCGAAACGGCCCAGGACTAATACTGCTGACGATCAAATTTAATAAACACAACAGCGACTGTGAACATCCTAGGATATAATATTCCGAACTATTTAAACGGAATATTTAAGTTGTCATTTATGATGATTTTCATCTGAGGATGTTGCGTAATCACTCAGCTGATATTTTTATTTCTTACGAATCAGTCAATTGTACTATTAGGTAGGTAAAGGGTGGGAATTAACGGTAGATTGAATAAAAATTGAAATATAAAAGGTAAAAAGATAGCAGTGTTCTCCCCAGGGCCTTTTAACATCATAGTAATGTGATGCTATCTGAATTGATTTTCTTATTGTCTTGCTTGACGGAGTCAAAAAGCGAGACATAGGTATGCTGTTTCCGGTGGCGAAGGCGACGGCGTCAACAGTGTATTAGTTTGTGATTAGGTTCAGTTTATGGTGAACCACTAGTGATAGGTCAATCATATTTGGTATGCAGTTGCATTAGCATTGGCACATCTCATTTCCATGGAGATTATTTGGCCCTGCCCCCTCAGTCATGGTCTATTGACTTTAAAACTTTTGCTTATTTTACATGTATTAGTTTGTGATTAGGTCAGTTTATGGGGAACCACTAGTGGTAGGTCAATGATATTTGGTATGCAGTTGTAGAAGCATTGGCATATCTCATTTCCATTGAGATTTTTTGGCTCAGCCTCCTTAGTCATGGTCTATTGACTTTGAAAATTTTGTTTAATTAACATGTATTAGTTTGTGATTAGGACAGTTCAAGGGGAACCATTAGTGGTAGGCCAATGTTTATTGGTATTCAGTTGTATAAGCATTAGCACATCTTATTTCCATGCAGAATATTTGGCCTTGCCCTCAGTCATGGTCTATCGATTTTGAATCTTTTGCCTAGGTTACATGTATTAGTTTGTGATTAGATCAGTTTAAGATGAACGACTAATGTTAAGTCAATGATATTTGGTATGCAAATTTTTGACATTTGTAATCATCGTTTCCATGGAGATTATATAGCTCCACCCCTCTTCATGGTTCATTGACTTTGAAACTTTTACATAGTTTACAAGTTAATGTTTGTGTTTAGGTTTGTTTAAAAGGAACGACTTATAATAAGTCAATGATATTTGGTATCGATGTATTAGCATTGGCACATCTCATTTACATGGAGATTGATTAGCCATGTACCTCAGTCATGGTTCATTGACTTTGAATATTTGCCTAACTTATGTAACATGTTAAAATTTGCATAATCAAAATTACAAAAAAGCGAGACATATCTCTGTGATAACAGTTTATAGATTATGTTATGGATGTGATGATATAAATTTTAGAAACAAGATGGTATTTCAAATTTCCTTTTTACCAGGATGCTATATGAAATAACTTGGGAGAACACTGCATGGACAGTCGATGGATATGTGTTTGCTAACATATTTCTACGACACTGGAAATTAACGCTTGTGATCAGTAGTGGGTTTTTCACGACCATTTGTTGATATGGAAGATGTCTTTGAAAATGATAGGTATTTTCTTTTTATCGGTTAATTTATAGGCTTACAATCTTTATCGAGAATCTCAATTTACAACTAACATGATGTCCTGGACATAAATTTATTAAATTAATGTTTTACAAAATAATGACAAGTGGTGATATATATTTAATTACCAGTCGTGGGAAAATCATCAGGTAAACTGGGAGTCATATTTTTCTGGTCTTTTAAAAATAAATTGAGGCAGATGCACATGAATTAAATCGAATTAATGTATTATATGTCTCTGATATTACTAGGCTACTCCCTCATGTCCCAAGCAACAATTTTTATTTAGACTTAAATTCAAGTTGGCAGTACACATGGTATCAATAAATAAATAACAGCTATATTGTCTAAACATTTTATTAAGAACTTTCTATATATACATTTGGTACTTTCTATATATACATTTGGTACAACAACATATGAAAAAAAATTCCTTAGTGATAAGCACAAAAACACTATGCAACCGAAACAGTAATAGAATCTCACTTCTCCAAGAAATTGACCACTACTCCCTTCTCTCTCATGGAAGGAGAAGTGAAGAGAAGTCACTTCTCCTCTCAAAATCCTAGATAAGGCCCTGTATATTGGAACTGATAGCTGTAATAAAGACAACTTTATATATATATATATAATGAACATTACCACTGATGATTTTTGCTTTTATTTTCTATTTATACTATTCGGTCTGCCGAGATGTTGGATTGGATGTAAATTTACGAAGGCTTTCATACTTAGTAGGGTGCCCAGTATCAAAAAGACGTCTAGTTAACGAGTTTAAGTTAACGGATAACACACGGCTATATTTATATGCAAACTATTGGAAAATCATTATATTTTCCAATCATGAATGTCGTCGTAAGCTCCCGTGGTCACGTTTCTCAAAATTTTATGGTTTCTTAGGGTACCCAAAGATACCTCATCATACAGGCCATCTTCAACACGAAAAATAAAATTATTGCTTTCTGTGTTATTTGTTCAAATGATACTTATCATTTAGCTTAAAATTAAATTTATCCTATAACTAAAGCTGAAAAGGTTTATACAATTTAAGTATAAGTATTTCATGATTTTAGTTAGACTATTTTTAGCTGAAATTTACCACATTTTGAACGAAAGCAAATTTATTGCGTTTTACTTTTACGGATTTTACTCTGATTACATCAACAAGACATGGTTCATATGTGTGCCAAATATTTTTCGTGTAATGTTAATCGGTGAGAAGAAAATAGCAATTTAAAACACAAATTTAGTGATAATTCTGCCTTGATTCAAACACGCCTTTTCTCATGCCGTTAATCGTTTTGTAGCTTACACTATCAGGTCATTAACTAGGACAATTGTCACTAACTTCATTTCTCTTTTTTGCTTGTTGTATGGTCGATTTGTATGTTTTGAATAGTCCAGTTAGTTTGAATTAAGATCGTTGTTTTGATTTTGGAAATATTTTTTTTTTGTTGGTTTTTATAACTTTAATTGTTTTTGAATTGATAGTTTTGATATAATTGTAATATACAAATCAAATCCTTCGGTCACGTTTCAGACCCGGAATATGGCACACATTCACAGTCCTGTTAAACTATGCCCATCAAGCCCTAAACGAAGTAGGAATGAAATACAATGGGATACATGTGTTATATGTCAGGGTTCGTCTACTGAATTGCTTATTAATAATATGCGAGGAATAAGCACAAACAAAATCTTTATCGAGGCTATGGGAGCACGGAAAGATCATGTATATTTAAGTATATTGCATGATGCTTCAGACCTAGACCATCTTCGTACTGATGATAATAAAATATTGTACCACCATTCTTGCTATAAATCTTACACTGGCAGACACAACTGCAGTTATCTTAAAGGTGAATCAAGTTCTTGTTCGTCTGTAAAAGTGTTTCAGGTCATATATAAAAGGTCGTCAAATTCCTTACTGGAAAAAGTTTCTTTGAGTCAGTGAGAACCAGCAGGCCTAATTCAGATTCTTGGCTAATCGATTGTTCAGCATCATGGTAGATCAACAGTTACTATGATACATGAGGAAGTCATTTATCTAGCTAGCACTTCAAGGACCCTAAATTTGCTCAGAAGAAGTATTCAGGTTTTAAGAATTATTTTGTACGCCCGATGTAGTAGATACTCACATGATTTTGCATGCTATTCACGTAGACAAAGAGTTCGGTGTGAAAGGAATCAAGGGTAGGATAATAATAAAGTCACACGATACAGATGTTCTGATCTTATGCGTTCATTACTTCCACTCCATGCAGCATACGCATGAGCTATGGTTTCAAACAGGCACTATAACTTGCAAACAAGATTTGCTCCGCTTTATACCTGTCCACGAAATATATAAAAGTCTCGGGTTTGCCATCTGTAACATTCTAACAGCCGTACATGCTGTAGCAAGATGCGATACAACGTCATCCCTGTTTAGGATCGGTAAGCGCACTGTTTTTAGTCTTGAAGGACAGCCCATATGATTTCACCGATTTGTCAAACCTTTCTTATTGTGACATCGATGAATCTATAGATGCAGCTCGACATCTTGTTGTTAAGTTGAATGATCTCAAGTCATAACTAAAACTAGATCATTGTGACCTAAACAAATTGAGCGTAAAATTGGCTACAATTTAAAATTTCTCCCTTGTTAAACTTCCTCCTTGTGAATCTACGTTTAAACAATATGTAATAAGATCTTCACTCCAGACATAAATTTGATGTCTTCCCATATAGCAAAACTACCCTATCATTCTCCTCTTCAGTTCGGATGGGAAAAGAAGAATGACTTGTTCCTGTCTATCTCGAAGGTCAGATGTCATATGAATTTCTGCAAGATTTAGTTTGTACTTGTAAGGGGAAATCTGTGGTTTCAAAGGGTTGCATTTGCTTCGAACAAAATCTATCATGTACATATTTATGCCCATGTCAGGCAAATGACATATGTCAAAATGAAAATACTCGTCTGGTTACAGTTAGAAACATTGATGACGACGAAGATGACGATGTATGAGATTTCATTTTTCTGTTTGTACCTTATGAATCATTGTTAGCTATCGAATGAAAATTAAGCAGTCCATATGGTCTCTGACCTTGACGTGGTTGGTGGGCTTAAACTACAGGAGACCATAGAACGTAGTAGATAATACTAGCTTCGATCATAATTTTTTTATTTGCATTTATTTTTTCGTGTTTTTGCCATGCTGTTGTCAGCTTGTCTTCATTTTATAAGTTTTTAATGTCCCTTTGGTTTCTCACGCCTTTTTTGTTTGCAATTGTTTGTAAAATACATCGCTGCTGTACACAACCCTCACCCTTATTATATGTTTGGAATTTTTGGAATACTTGTAAACATTATAGCCAATTGTTGCTCATTTAGTCATCTGTATATGTAGGATGGGGTGTTTTATCTGTTTCTAATAGACGTTTTGTTTTCATAATTTTAACCCCCCTTTTCTCTGTTTGCAGTAATTTTACTTCTGTAAAGCAAAGCTATACACAGAGCTTTATATTCAACCAAGTTCGACGTAAATGTTACACAAACTCCGAAACTAATCATTTATATATAGTCTTCCACACCCAATAACAGAAATTTGATATTTACCTAGAAATTGACGACACCTTACTATCAAAAGACGTAAAAACACATTTTGTGTTCGACAAATTATTTAAGTTAAGATCTAAAAATTCAAATTTAGAAATTGAAATAGGTCAAGGTCACTGTTATTTAACAGCTGTTTGAAAATTTCAAATTTGCAACCTATATGCAAAAAGTCAATCTAAAGTCATTTTTGGCGATAAAAACATAAAATAAGTTCTAAATGTAGATACAAAAGATATTTTTCTATAAATTAGTTGTTTTTATTTTGCTACAAACGCATATATATATAGGAGAAACAAGCTATCTAAATGTGACTGCATTTTTCTGGATTTTTTGCTTTGACCTTTGACCCTGATTTTTAAAAATGTGACCACGTTAGATAACGACGACAACGGTACTTCGATGAGGCTTGTTCTCCTCTTTCCAATGATATAAAATATAGCCGGGTGTTATTCCGTTAAGGCAAATCGATCAAATTTGTTGATTGGGCACCCTACTAACTGTAGTTATCTTAATAAGATTAAAGTTAACAATAATGAATATAGCTGATAATAGTTTGAATAGTACGAAAAATTATCAACGTGTCAATGAAAAACACAAAAATACAGATGGAAAAAGATTAAAAGCAGACTGATATGCATAGTAAGTCTTGCTTTAGATGCAAATCTTTAAATATTCTAAAACTTATGAATACAAATGTTGTCAACTTGATGCTGTCACTATCACATTCTTTGCATTAATTAATTTCTGAATTTACAGTATTTTTTTGGATTAACAAACAGTGCTTTAAAGAACTTACAATAAAATTCAATACAGGAACAGTTTTTAACTCTGAAATAACAGGTTTACAAATTAAAGAAATACAGGTACAAACCTAAAAAAATTAACAATATTAAACCATATTAATTATTTCTATAACATTGCCAAAATTATACTATTATCCTCTGTTGTTCAAAAGAAGCGGATAGAAGAAATTTTATGCAACTGCACAGCCTTCAACCATGAGAAAAACCTATACTGTATAGTCTGCTACAATTAAAAAGAGGTCCTCACATTAAAAATGTGAAACAATTGAAACCAGAAAACTAACAGCCTAATTTATAACAAAGCTATTTACGAAAAACAAATCAAATCAGTTATCAATTACTAATATCTTACAGTTACTGTGCAATACATTGACATATTCGATTTCAAACAGCAACATTATAGCTATATATATAAGAAGACCATAAGAAAATGTATATCTTCTCTTGTTTGACCAGTCTTTAATTTACACGTTACATAGAAATTTAAGCAATTTTTAGCAAAAAAGTTCTGGTTTTGGCAATTAAGACGAAAAAGACAAGTACAGCCATTGACATTGCCATACATCAGCATTTTCGTTATCAATTTGATAGCAGAAATATAGTCACAATTAAGATTTCATTCCTAATCCATAATAAGAAAACATCTTCAAAAGTGTGAAACCAACTGTAGAATTTGAGATTATGACATGATTTCTATCAAAACTAATTGCTCTTTATAGAACAAGAGAAGAAATAAAATAATTAATTACATTGTATTTATACTTCTATGCAAATTATATATACAATGTAGCTTACACTACTCAGATTTGAGAAGCTTACATTGTACATCTATTTACATACAATTAATGAACTTATTCAATCATTAGAAATGAATTAATTTAAATTGTTTATTTTTTTCTTTTACAGTGATCATGAGCCTTCTGTCAAGTGGCTAAACATTAGGTTTATAGCTTTTCTTTGGCATGTAATTTTGCTATGGATAATTTCGTTTCCATGAAGACTTGAAGAGGTTAATTTAAAAAAAATTTTTTGTAGATTGTGCATTGTGCATACTTATTATGTCCTCACAATGGTTAAATTGATTACTGATTATACTTGGACACCAGTAACTGATATTTTGATGAAATTAAAATAAAACAAACATAGCAACACGAGTTTTTTTTACAATGAAATACAGAAGATGTTTTACTGCACATGTACATCATTTTATTGTTTAACTGATAGGAATGTTCCCTTTTTTCATTCAGATTGACGCAAAATGTTTAAACTTTGTTATAATAAATTAAAAGATATGATTGAAAATAGATATGGTGTTATATTTCCTCTTACGTCTATACTTTTAGTATTGTTAAAAAAAAACTCCATGTTAACTAAAAAACAATATTTCAACCAGATTTGTTTTTTTTTCTCTTTATCATGTTTATGCAAATAAACAAATGATCTTAAATGGAAGGGGAATGAAACGATCATTTTTAGCTTTTTAGATAAAGCTGAGAACCAGGTATTCAACCCTTACTGTTCAATACCTTTCCCCACTTTAGTTAAATTATTTTTCAAAAAAAATATTGATAAAATATTTTATAAAATTTCAATGGTACGATTTCTTCAGAAAATTTCTGTAAAAATATCATATAAACTTTAAACAAAAAATAGACAATATGTCCATACGACATATGTGATGCCCCACATGCATACAACGTTATACAGGGACATAACCCAAAAAAGGTAAAAGTGATGCCACCTAAATTTGAACTTGATCTGTGCTTGATATTAAGCATTGTGTATAAGTTTAATAAAATATTAGACAATAACTTCAGGTGTCACCACACTCCGGAATTACAGGGGAGAAATGACTTCTCCCTGGCAGCCAAAAAGAGAGACTTTATGTATGTATGTGCCGGTCCCAAGTCAGGAGCCTGTAATTCAGTGGTTGTTGTTTGTTAATGTGTTACATATTTGTTTTTTTGTTCTACCATTGTCATTTCGGGGCCTTTTATAGCTGACTATGCGGTATGGGCTTTGCTCATTGTTGAAAGCCATACAATGACCTATAATTGTTAATTTCTGTGTCATTTGGTCTCTTGTGGAGAGTTGTCTCATTGGCAATCATACCACATCTTCTTTTTATTTTACCATAGGGAGAAGTGAAGGGTCGCGTCATACTTTTTAAAAATTAAATTTTCCAAATCAGGAACCTGATGTTCAGTGGTTGTCGTTTGTTGATGTGGTTCAGTAGTGATTCTCGTTTTTTAAATAGATTAGGTTTCCAAGTTTGAATGGTTTTACACTAGTCTTTTTGGGGCCCTTTATAGCTTGCTGTTCGGTGTGAGCCACGTCTCTGTGTTGAAGCCTGTACTTTGATCTATAATTGTTTACTTTTACAAATAGTGACTTTGATGGAGAGTTGTCTCATTGGCACTCATACCACATCTTCTTATATCTATCTATATCTTTTTATTTCTTTTAAAAGCATTTGTGTATGACAACTGCTAAGGAGGTATTTTCCTGCCTTGCCATGCTTGTGGTCTGAATTACATTTGTATCTATGGACATATATTGTCAAAATATATCATAAGGACCATAATGATAAGTCTATAATAGCTAGAGTAACTGTTGTGCAGCTAGATCCGAATGAATCGAAGATTTGACAATACCCAAATTTTGCTGCATCTTAATGATTTTTTAAACAAAAGTATGCTTTGAATTGCTTGAAATTGTGTATAGCACGCAGTAAAAAAGGCAAGAACTCTAAAAAAAATATATCAATATAAATCAATTGAAAACTAAGAAATGTTAGCCTAAATACCTTGCATACATTTTCACTGTCTTTCTTTGCCAAGATCATAATAAAAAAATGTTTGTTTTTTATCTATTTTTAATATGAACAAACAAACCATATTTTTTGTCACTTGTCATGCTTGTTGAAAACATATATGATATCAACGTTGGGTCTAAGAAGCACATTGGCGGCAATGGCCTTGTTACAGGAGATACATGTAAATAAATACAACCATAAAATCACGCTAATGAATCGAGAATTGGTACCTACGGAACATAAATTATTTCTAGACTATCTTGTAGAATGACAATCCTGAAGCTGCTTGAACTGAAATTTTGTGAAGTTAAGCGGTTAGTGTAATAAGTTGTATTTGGCCAATGTATGAAGGAATTTCTGAACATAGACTAGAAGGATAATCTGGAAAAATCATATTCAGTTTAATGTTAAAACGTTGTCCACAATTGTTTCCTGCATTTTGTAGCAGATTATTCATCCTGTCCTGTGAAAGATCATTAACTTTGGCTCTTACCAAATCTAGGTTATTCTTTTAAAAATAATCTTCACTTCCTCCCAAAAAAAATTAAATGTTCACTAATTGATCCTAATTTGTAGTAGACTTCCATCCCTTTGTTCTGCTCTTTAATGCAGTTTTCCAAGTTTTGGTCAAGTGCATAACTTAGACTAAGAAGTTTATTCCAGTGTATGCTTTCGTTTTTACCAGGAACGACTCTTTTGAATGCACGTGCGGAGCGTGGGACCTTATAAAAACCTGGGTAAATACTTCACAGATTCATATTTTGAAACCTTCAGTTGTTAAAACAGTTTTAAAATACTTTTGTTTTAGGTATGACAAGCTATTGTACGCACATCTCGGTTGTGTCTCGATGTTTTTTAAGGGGGGAGGGTCCATGTTATGGAGTTGAAAACCCGCAAGACACACTGTTAAAGCACGTATTGCTGCATTTCAGTTGGCAAGCTAACTTACTTTCACTGTATAACTCATAACCCTGCTTAAAATATTCTTATATTAAATAGAATCAACTGTAGAATTGTAGAATTGTAGTCTAGAGGCCGACAAAGATGCTCTGCAGCAGAAGCAATATCACATGATCCCAGCACCCAATGGGACGTGCAGCACCAGACTTTTTTTGTTATATATGATATGATTGGTTCCTACGTTTTGGTAGGTAAATACTATGATATGTCAATACCATGATGACGGAAATAAACAAAACTCTCTTATAATCTAGCATTATTAGTTTCAATCCGATACATTTATATCAATAAAGTGTTGATTTGGGTTTATTTGTTTTGCTTTCATTTTGCATATTACAAACATAATGCGTTTACAAGTCTGATTTCCACTCCAGTTGGCAACTTGCACACATCTTCAATAGGTCAAAAACTGAAAACGTCATCCCCGGGATGGCAAGCCAATCTATTTCTCTTTCTTTACAGATTGTCTACATGTTTAGGACTTTTTGCGAAAGCAAATGGAATGAAATAAAATGTACAGAAAACAATCGCCCGAATGAAATGTCTCGTAGACGAGTGGCTATTTGATAATGATGTTATTGGCTATTTATTTATGAAATAAATAAGTTTATCAAAACATGAATATGTATCAACACTACTATGCGAAATTATTGAAAGTGATAAGGGAAATGAATTCAGCAGCATTGTGTTTATTGCTAGAAAATCAAGTAGAAGAGGTAAAGAGTTGGACATTCTTACTGCGGAAGAGGCAGATGAACTTCATTGATATCACGAATATTCTTTTGAAAGAACTGTTTTATAAAACTTTTCAAAACATGATAGAAATAATGTAACCAATACATTGGTTTTAAAGACCTCTTTAGACTTTTGTGAGCGTCCAACAGTAACGACTTTGTGCATCCAGTCGTCTGTCTGTTTGTCCATCTGTCACGGTCTGTGACAAATCGAAAACAAACGAGACCCCTCATGGGAGGTACCAGTAATCGCATAATCACCAAATTTTGCCAACATAATCACATAATCATTAAATATTTGCTTTGGTAATCAAAACTTATTTTCTTTAGTTATCAAATAATCATAAACTAAAAGCTTTGTAATCATATAACAATTCAAATGTAAACTATTTAATAACTAAAAGTTTTAATAAGCTCTTCCACGTCCTCATCCTCCTCCTCGGGTGAAACTGTATCACCTGCATCTTCCATATTTGGTTCGGTAATTTTCTCATGTTCACGAACGACCTATGCCTCACGTTTTTTTTTTACCTGCATGGACGAATGAATGTTAGTAATTAATCATGATGATCCTTTGCACCTATCGTTAACCTGTTGTGTTTTATACATTTCCTCTAAGGCGCAGAACCGTTAGGTATGCATGTTCTGCACACGCTGGTATCCTTTCGCCAGTCGGATAAAATCCGATGCCATTATTGGTCAGAGAACGGGCATTATATAGAAAAAAGTATATATGTGACGAAATGCAACGAACTCCAATAGCGTACCATCATGCGTGACCACAATCTCCAGCACTACGTCTTTATTATGGCCTGTCGACTTTTGGCGGGTGCCCTATTATAGTAATCACTCTGCCCGTCTATTCATCCATCCGTCTACACTTTCTATGTCGTAGGATAACTCAAATTTACTCCGACAGATTTTAAAAGAAATTTTAGCACAACATTCAGTAACATTAGGGAAGCCCTTTCATTTTTTTTTTACTTTTCATTTTCGAGATATTGGATTTATGCCAGCAAGACCCTTCATTGAGGAGTGACATGGGTCAGTATTCATAAGAGAAAATAAAAGGATGTGGAGTGAATGTACATGGGACAAAATCGCACACAATACATAGAAAAAAATAAAAATTTATCAATGAACAGGGCTTTTATTCCTGTTCTTCATCTTGACAGTTGATGTAGGGTCTTCAACAATGAACGAATCATTCATATTCTACAAGGTCAAGACGGCCCCTAGTGTCGACTTAAGCGGTACTATTGATAAAAATAAACCAAAGTTCACCTTCTAAGCTTCTTGCTCCCTACCCGCCTCGGAGTGCCAACTTGACTTGTACGATGCTTGTGTACGACGGTTCTCCAACCGAAAGCACCAGGGATACAAGAAAAGTGCAGTAATTTTGAAAGACATCGATCGGTCAATGAATTACATAATTTATAATTACGAACTAGGTTTTTCAACATATATTTGTCATACATTGCCCAACAAAAGACCAATACATTAGAAACAACAAATGATAGACAATACATATAAAACTAAACATAATACTGACTTTTCCATAATTCCCTAAAATTTTTGGTGTCCATTTTTCCATATTCTTATTTTTTTTTTTTTTAACATTCCAATTTACAAAATTTGCATGTTCCCTCACACCTTGCGTTTTCCCATTTTTGATTTCCCAATTTTTAAAAATTAAGCCTTTTTACCCATTCCATAAACTGTTTTCAGATGTTCATGGTGTTGGATGGGCTACAAAAAAAATCATGTTTGTCAAAGAGTACATAGAAACCCGAGGATAAATAAAATTATCTTATAAGTATCGGAAAGTGCAAAAAAAAAATCTCGCCTCAAGACATCTTATGCTCTTGAGTGAGGGCTACGGATTTTTAAGTGATTAGGACATTAAAACACATTGCAATGAATGCGGCCATACGATTTGAAATTGAAAGTTATCACAACTATATCTCGTATATATGCATGCATGCATCTTGGTAGACAATATCCCGATGGAAGTTGTTAGTACAAAAAAGTTTCTGCATCTTATATCATTTAATAATTGGTGTGGTATAAGATATTTAATGAACTTTTTAAATCTTATTTTTCTCACCTTTCCACATGTATTACCAGTTCATGCGAGAAAACCATTCTAAAACATGCTTTTAAGACGCACTGAAAGGGTATTCCTGATTGGTATTCATGAGAGCTAATGTTATATATGCATAATACCTGCGTTTTGAATAGCAAGAACCGTTTTAAAATAAGTGTCCGCAATTTGACGACAAGGTGTCCGTATTTTAACTCCCTTTCCGCATTTACGCGACTCGGCATTTCCGCGGGTTTTAAGAGTTTGCAATCTACCAATCAAGAGAGGAGACCTGAAAACGCGAGAAATAGTCCATTTGATACCCCTCTATCCTCTCCTGTCAAATGCAACCACCAGTATGTCCGCAAATGGCCTCGGATTTGAAAAAGTGTCCGCAATTAGGCGAATTTGCCCTAACTACTATGCAATATAGTAGTTATTTCGATCATATAAAATTATTAAAATTGAATGATTTAACGAACTGAAATATGTTGATTTGAAATTATGAAGGTATTATAACAAAAAGTAGGTTGATATTCGTGTACTGTAACATGGTCTGCTTACTGTTCTTTTCCCTCAGACTCTCAACAGAAGAATGACTCTGTAAGAGTTGATTCTGGGTCCTTACATGTTGGTGAGAACTAGCTTTGAACAATGCCTAGGATGGTGTATGGCATTGCTGCCGATGAAAAGGCAGGCCGGGCGTAGTTGCCGATGTAAAGGCAGGCCGGGCGTTGTTGCCGATGTAGAGGCAGGCCGGGATCGACTGACACCTATAAGTTTCAAAATTCAAACTTTTTGATAAAATAAATAAAACAAAAAGAATACAAAACAGTTACAAACAACAATAAAGTAAAACAAATATTTTCAATTATTTCCCTAATAGAAAACAATAAATATTTTGATAAAACTTCATTTATGAAAACTATAAGTTATCTTTATTTTAGTTTAACTTGTTTAAAAATATTTTACTTTAGAGTGAGTGACCCATATTCGCCGCATAATTCGTACATTCCCACTTACATCCGACCTACATTCGAATATTTGGAACTTTTTATGTAGGTTTCAGAAATTTAACTATATGAAAAAAATGTTTGATAAAGGAATCATCTTCAAAACATTGGTTAAATGTTCTAAAAACAAACGCAACTCAAGAGGAAACCAAGTTGTTCGTGTACCATGGGTACACATTTTCGCCGCAATGTATGATATGACCATCCTCATTATCCTGGTATATTATAAAACGAATATTTGCAATAACATGAATTAGCTTGAGAGATCATTCCTATACGATTTTTCTCACAAATATTTACGTTAAGACTGCACATGATTGCCATATAAATCTTACATAATTGCCAAAATCGTTTAAAACACCTGCGTATTTCTTTATGTGTGCGAATAACCTTGGAAATGGGGTAAAGAGGAATATCAACAGTTCGAACATTACAAACAGCCTTTACCATCTTTTTAGGCAAGTATTGTGTAAAGGCACACAAATTTTACAGAAGAAATAGCAAAACGGCGAAAATGTGTCCAAGGCGAATATGCGCCACCCACTCTATATCTTAATAATTTTAAATCATGACTTACCTATAAGTTTCAAAATTCAAACTTTGACGTCTCAAAGCAGAATTTCTACTTATATAGCAATCACTTTAATTGATGGTATGCCAACGTCACTTTCTTTGTCAGCATAAGATTAGAAATTACCAAATATGGTTATTGTCCGAAATAAGGTCAAAATGTTGTATAAGTAAATGTCCCATATAGAATAGAGAGGTCTCTTGATGAAACTTTGACAATGGTGATAATAAATAATCTTTAATTGACCGGAGAACTGTCACGTTGCAGTAACCCACGGTGAAAATAATGATACACAAAATTTTTACCTTTCTTGTGAACATAAAATTTAAATTAATAATTGTAACGTCACCTATGTCCAAAATATCAGTCACAATAAAGGCAATATGAAAATATCTAAAATTGGGTGCGAGTCGGTAAAAGTACGAGTTTGTAAAAATCGGGTACGAGTTGGCAAAGGTACGAGTTGAGATTTGCACAGAGGGAAATAACCTAAGCTCACCAACAGTGAAATCGAAAGTGAAAATCCTTTTTTTGTCTACAGGATGATCAGGATCACTGACTAACTTGTTTCGAAGCTTCATGTGGTAACGTTAGTTACATTTAATACTTTTCAAATATTTAAAACTTATTATAACTTAGTTCGTTAAAAATCACTCAAAATGTCAGCTGACCCTCCCCACTCACTTTTCCAGGTAAAATAGTTAGTAATATTTAACTAAGGAAATTTAATTTCAAGTCGGCATATATGTACACAATAACCACGAAACATGTTTAACCGACTGTCATATAAAAATCATGCAGTGTCATGCCTTCCCATCACAGGCACTTGTCTCTGAGAAAAATTCCTATACATTATACCTTACAACAAATGCCTTTAATGTTATCAAGGAATTATATATTTAAAAGGAATGGAAACGCGGCTCGAGATCAATCGGGATACCCCAGAGCACCCAGAGCTATAATCCATGTCTGACTCGGTCGGAAGTATGATGAATAATATAAAGAATCATGACGGTGGTCCATTTCCTGTCATATAGATCGGTCTTTTAAATTCACGGGTCATCTTTCTTGAGAAGATATAAAGGAGAGAGAAACCCAAAATCAAGATTAAACTTCCATTCCGTGAATAGTTAAGGCATTAGGTATCATTTTAATGCCTCATCGAACATACGTTTGTAATATTTTATTATGAAAATTCTTATTAAAATAGACCTCGGTCTTGAAACTTGAGTGAGTTTCATCCGGATTACAAAACAAAATTACCTTCTACATCATAGTCTGTCTTCAACAAGATCTTCCCATGAAGACTGCTACAGACAAAGACTGCTCCAGATTTTCTTTCTTTTGTCAAACAATTAAAGACTGGAAAAAATTTTCTTCAGTTATATTAAATTACATGTAAGGTGTACATGTCTGTCTGGCAGATTTCATCTGACCTTGACCTCATTTTCATGGTTTATTGGTCAATGTTAAGTTTTCATGGTTTTTGTTAATCAGATACTATAAGCAAAGGTCAGCTGTATGGAATAATTGCATGGTGTTCATTTTGTCTGGCAGGGTTCATGTTATCTGACCTTGACCTAATTTTTATGATTCATTAGTCAATGTTCAATTTATGCAATTAGGTCTGTTTCTCAGTATCAATAGTCTAACTATATTAGGTGTATAGTATGAAATTCAATCATGATTTAGTAAAGCAGGCGAGAAATTTCAGCGTGTGCACTTTTGTTTTATCTTTTAATACAATGTTTTTTGATCAATCTAATTAATAAAGATTAATTTAAATAAAACTTTAATCAGGTGATTATTATAGGTTTCATAACCACTGAGATTTGATTATCTGACATGGTTATCGCTTGATATCAACTTGAGTTAGTAAATATCAATATAATAATAAGTGAGCCTTTGTTGAGTATATAAGTATTATTGAATTATTAAATAACAAGAGTTGATAACAAACAATATACAATCCTCAATTCTCTTATGGTAAAAATAATCTTTTTGATGTTGGCACCTGTTAAAATGTTTAAACCAGCTGCATTTTTATGCACATGTCCTTAGTCAGGAGCCTGTTGTTCAGTGGTTGTTGTATGTTGGTGTGGTTCATAAGTGTTTCTCGTTTTTTTATATATATTAGACCGTAAAATCGACTATCAGTAGAGCTTCTCTACGAGACAAGAAGCTCTACGAGACGCTCTACTGATAGTCAATTTTATTATTTACAGAATTTTATTGATAGAACTTCCGATTCCTGTGCAAGGAACAATCAGCTACAATTTGGTCTGATGACTAGTCACTTTCAAAATATTTTATTCAATTTAAAGATGCTCCACCAAAAGAAATATTGATATTTTCAGTTGTATTAAAAAAAATATATATAATCAAAATTTGATATAAAAATAAGGAGATGTGGTATGATTGCCAACGAGACAACTATCCACCAAAGTTCAAATAAAGTGGATGTAAGCAATTATAGGCAACGGTACAGCCTTCAACAATGAGAAAAACCCATACAGTAAAGTCGGCTATAAAAGGCACTGACATGATAAATATGAAACAATTCAATTGAGAAAACTAACAGCCTAACTTATAACAAAGCAATTTACTAAAAACAAATATGAAAGACGTCAACCAATGACAACCACTGAACTACAGGCTCTTGACTTGGGACAGGCACATAAAGAATGTGGCGGGGTTAAACATGTTTGTGAGCGCTCAACCCTCTCCTAAACTGGGACAGTGGTGTAACAGTACAACATAAGAACAAACTATAAAATCAGTTGAAAAAGGCCTAACTCATCAGATTGATACAAACATATGACAAAGAAAACATCAAACAAAACACAGACAGGATGTGGCAGGGTATATATCCATCCCTCATCCCTTACAACAAAAAAGACACGAAGTACAGATCTGAGAGTACTCGCAGTTACTGACAGCTAGTTCAATGCCAATAGCAACTAATAAAAAAAATCATGTATCTAAGACTAAAATATCAATCAGTACACATCTAACATCCAATGGATTTAGTGTAAAGACATGAAAAACATGACCTTGTGCAATGCCAAAATATAGGTATCAACAGATTGTAGTACCGCGAAAGTACATATAAGTGTAATATTTAGTATGGTTATAATTTACTGATAACAAAATCAATATTTATACCAATAAAAACAATATTCAAAGATTTAATTACAGTGTTGAATAGGTAACCTTTAGAATAAGTTTATTTAATAGATTTATAAGCTTACCTGGATTGTATCTAAATTTCTGGGCTTGCATGGTTAATGACATGATCATTGTAAAAATTATGATGTGCTATTCTGTTTGAAATAAGTTTTGTACAGGTACAGCCAAACTTGCAAACCAAATCTTTGTATCTATGGAAGAATTTACTTAGTAAAGGTGCGTTTTAAGTAATTTGTGGTAATGAAATCCATGACTTAATAATTTACCAGTAATACATAGATTACGCTCATTGAAATCCAAAACATCACTACAGACACGGGCATAACGAAGCTAGATGAGATATATAAACACTGTAAGATGGTGCCAGAGGAACATCACTGTCCAAAAAGGAAAATTAACAAAGGGAAGGAAAATACAGCTTCATGTCAATTTTAGTGCATTTAGATAAGTTGGTGCAAGTTTGTGATGGTACTGTGATACAAGTTTGCAATGGTACAAGTTAACTATAATTCCCAAGGAGTAATCAAAATTCATACAGAAAACAACATGGGTAAATAAAAACAACAGAAAGACAAACAATAGTGGTAGGTCAATGATATTTGGTATGCAGTTGTATTAGCATTGGCACATCTCATTACCATGGAGATTATTTGGCCCCCCCTCAGTTATGGTCTATTGACTTTAAAATTTTGTTAGTTTACATGTACATGTGTTTAGGTTTGTTTAAAGGAAATACTTATGATAAGTCAATGGTATTTGGTATGCAGTTGTATTAGCATTGGCACATCTCATTTCCATGGAGATTGTTTAGCCATGTACCTTCAGTCAGGGTTCATTGACTTTGAATATCTGTAAAACTTGCATGTTAAAGTGTTGCTATTTTTATTTCAACATTTTCATTATCGAAATTACAAAAAGGCGAGACATATCTCTGTGTTAACAGTTTATCATATTACCGACTTTTGACTGCATAGTATATAGTTTCAGACAGTTTTTTCTACTGTCTATCTATTGAAATGTTCATTAAAATAGCAAGAAACACACTTGGTATAAATATAAGAAATAAGGAGATGTGATATGATTGCCAATGAGACAACTATCCACCAAAGTTCAAATGAAGTGGATGTAAGCAATTACTGTAAATTCAGAAATTATTGCGTGCATTTATTATTGCGATTTTGTCATTTTAGACTAAAATGCGATTTTAATTTTTGTGATGTTGAGAAAAATCCTGTTTCATGTGTTTAATTCATATAAAAAATTTCAAAATGCGAGTTTAAATTATTGCAATTATAACCCTGTCGCATTTTTCGCAATAATAGAAACATCGCAATAATTTCTGAATTTACAGTATAGGCAACCGTACTGCCTTCAACAATGAGAAAAAACGCATACTGTATAGTCCGCTATAAAAGGCCCTGACATGAAAAATATGAAACAATTCAATTGAGAAAACTAACTGCATAATTTATAACAAAACAATTTGCCAAAACAAAAATATAGTATTTTCATATTATTAACTTTTGACTCGAGTATATAATTTTCAACAGGTTACATACTTTGTGGTAGGACATTATGGTACTACATGTACTAAGTTGATTAAGATAAGTTCATTTAGTTACTCTTACTTGACTGAGTGTCAGAAGGTCCTACCACAGAGAAGGTAACCTGTTGAAAAAATATATACTCTGGAGTCAAAATTGGTACAGGTAATATAACCTGAATAATTCAGTCATTATATTCCGCTGATCTACGATTACTTCATTAACGTACCTCGTAAGTAGGAGAGATTGATTACGGGGAGGGACTGAATTATTCGGGTACCGGTAATATGAAAATATTATGTGAGCATACTTGATACCAAACGTGTTTCTTGCAATTCTCATGAACACTTCAATAGATAGACAGTAGAGAAAAACTGTCAACAGTAGAGATGATCAGCATACCGAGATCTTCAACTAGATATAATATGACCGAACATGTTAAACCCTTGTTGCAGTAGGGTGACATTTTTCTTAGCGAAATATTGCACAAAGTTATTGTAGAGAACAATACATTGATGTTTCTTGCATGCAGAGTCAGCTCCACCCTATGATGATGCAGTGAGTGTTGATTGTTTAGTGTATCAGATGTTTCCATTGAAACTGTTTTCTAACTATGGATGGCAGTGGGTTACCAACAATGAGCGAAATCCGCAATCTTACCATCAGAACTACCGACACATGCATGGCTCAGCTGACACAAGATTGAGGAGCCCAAAAGTGAAAAATATGCATTCATCTTACATTTATTGACATTTTGTTAGATTCCCTTAGTTACAAAAAAATGTTTAATGCATTGTTTCAAATTAGTGATTTGTTAAATTTATCCTCTTTTTAATGAGAAACAATGAATATCAAAAACAGAATAGTTTTCCTCATAAAACTTTAATTGATGAATCATAATTTCTTTTATTTAAATCTGCAACAGTACTTTAAAATATTCAGATGGAAAGTCAAACTAGTAGAAAAGTATAATTGTTGAACTATAAATGACAAATTAAGACAACTGAAAAAGTATTCTCCGGCATAAAATATAATTTGATTTGTATGTAGTATCCCTATCAGTTTCAAAAAGAGAAGTCACTTTTCCCTATGATTCTGAAGAAGCTTATGACCTGCTTAATAGTTAATAGCTCACTATATGGTACATATTTTGCTCATTATTGAAAACGTAGTGACCTGTAATTGTGGAAGTTAATGTTCACATTTTTTGTTTTAGTTGGATAGTTGTCTCAGTAGCAATCATACCATATTTCTTCCCCTCCCCACCCCCATTATATGGTAATGGTCTCTGTCTGTGTGTCTGTCCGTCTGTCCTAAACACATCAATACACAGAGACTGTCTGACATACAGCTTTAATACTTGGTAGGATTATTTGTCATCTAAGACCCCGTTCACACTAGGACATTTAGATCGATTTAAACTAGATCGGTTCACTTTAGATCGATTTAAGGCCAAATGTGAACGCTTTGAATCGATCTTTAATCGGTCTAAACTAATACACCAAAGAGGTAGTTTAGTTTGAATCGATCTAACTTTAAATGTGAACGCAAAGATCGGTTTAAACTAATACGATTAAATCGAAAATAATTTATGCGCATGTATAGCAGCAAAACTACACGTTTAATAACATAACATCCTTGTATATATCGATGGTTCGTTGTTAAAACCCATATTTCTCTGTTAACAGACCTTTGTGTACATGCGATTAAAAACAAACGGAAAAAAGTTGTCTTCGCCGTAGCATAAATTTACGAAATCTGTGTCTTCTTTTCTTCTGTTGATTTTTTCTTTTCAGGAACCGCAGCATTTTCAATGTTGTAACTTCCTTGCTACAGTTTTTTCTTTCAAAATTAACAAAACTGCAAGAACACCAGTATGAAAATTTGAACTTGTGATTCAAGAGAAACAATTACTTCATCCATTTTTGTTTCAAGTGTGTGTTTCAGTGCATCAGCACATAAATTTGATTAATTATTTCTATTTATACACAATGTTCACAGTTTTACGGGTAATTAGTTCAGATCGATTGCATTTTACTTGTAGTGTGAACACAGTGGTTCAGATTAGACCGATAGAGATCATTATAATTAAATATAATGTGAACGCTAACTGGTTTTATTTAGATCGATTCAAATTTAGATTGATTAAAAAATGCTAGTGTGAACGGGTCAATTACTCTTGACAATGCTGTATCGTCACATTTGACAACTTTTACAGGAGTTATGGGACTTTGACCAATTTTTTGTCAGTATTCTAACAATTTAAATGACATCTTGTCAACACAACTCCTCTGAGTCTATTTAACAAAAAGCTCTTACAGTTTTGAGATTGTTTGCATGTGTAGTTAATAATATCGTACCACCTGTTGATTGCGACAATTTTATGGCAGGTATTGGACACTGACTTTTTAGTGTATATTGGCATTAATTCCTTGTGAATGTAACTCCTTTGAGACCATTTCACAGAAATCTCTCATATGTTGTAGTATTATTTGCCATCATGCTTAGTCAACCATTTTCAAACATCATTTTGATCTGACCATTTGTACTGGAGTTATGGGACTTTGACTATTTTTTGAGAAATGCTGCAATAACACCTTGGGAATGCAACTCCTCTGAGACCATTTGACAGAAAGCTCTCATACTTGGTAGGATTGTTTGCCATCATGTAGAGTTGACCACATTATACTATCATTTTCACTTGAACATTTTTATTAGAGTCAGAGCTCTCTTAAAGTCTAATTTTGAGGATTTTGATTTTCCAATTAAAGAGAATTTCCCTTTAAATTTTGATTATCTTAATCTTTTTAATTTTTTTGGTTTCCAGGTGACAATTAAAGTACAATTTGATGAAATCTTTTCAGATTTTAAAACATTGTTAAGTTATGAAACATAAAATTCATAAAGAAAGATGAACGAATGAGTTGATTTAGAGTAGGCAGGGAAGTAATTAAAATTAATGACACTCATGAATATTATAATATAAACCTTTATTAGTAAAACATATTTGGTAATCGTTGAATAGTCTTAATCATATACAACAGTATATAAACTTTATACATGTTATAGTTTTACATATATTTAAAGTACATTGGCAGAGAGGTCTGAAACTAATAGACATTTTATTGAGTACATTGTGATTTGATTTATGTAAGCATGGTAAGAGTAATGTCAAAATCAGTGGACTTATAAATGTAATATTTGTTTTATTCAGGTTATGATATAGAATTCCAGTAGACTGGTACCTTTCATTGTGTGATGGTTCCATGCATGTCCTATATGGTAAGGAATTGTGTTTCATGTTTCAAGTTTGTAATTGTCTTGTCTAATTTGTAACTGTATATAGTGTTTATATGTAATTTTGGTAGAAACTACATAGTATTGCATTTTCATGAATATGTCCGAACACTAACATTGAGATTGGTAATGCTTAGTTATTTTAATCTATAGCACATCATTAGGTGTGCATTTGAATATAATATTTAGAAATATAGATTGGAATGATAATTGGTTTATTTCCCTTTGTCTATAAGTCTGTTTTATGTTGTTATGTGTTGTCTATGTAATGTGTATTTATTATTGTTATATATGTTGTAGGGTTTAATAATATTATGCAGTGTGAATAAAATCACTATGAACTAGACTGAGTTCATTGTCCTTATTTGTACTTTTTGGACCTGTTATGTACAGGTCATATTTAATTTGAATTTTGGTTTTGGCATTTTCTATAAAAGAGTTATTTTGCAAATGGGGATATCTGTGATTGTAAATGCTCTTTTGTTCCGACGTTGGAAAGCTCCGGGCGGAAAGAACTAACTAGCCGAAAAGTTTCGGAGGAACTTATTAACTAGTTACTTTGTTCTTCCTCTGGTTTAAAAGTTCCACCGAACAATGTGACTAGTTGAAAAGTTCCAACGGAACATATCAACTAGTTAGAAAGTTCCTTTGCCAAATTAGTCAAAACCGAACTAACAAACTAGCCCAAAAGTTCCAACGGAACTTATCAACCAGTCACAAAGTTCCATTTGGAGAATTGATGCAAAGAACCACATGAGGAGGGGGTATTCTTCCCTCTCTTGAGGGTACTATGAATACTAAATTTGCATGATAATGCAACTTATTCCGTTTTATGTGAGCTATGAAATACAACTTAAATTTTGCATATTTGTCCCCAAAGAAACCCCTTTCAGTGCATTGGGTATTCTTGTAAATTAATGATTTGCTCTTATATATACTGATACTCATTCTTCCCCCTCTTTCTACAAAAAGGACGAACTATGGTATATTCGGGACGATGTAACTAGTTGTTCTGTTCCGCCAGAACTATTCAACTAGCTACATTGTTCCGGGACTTTTCAACTAGCTACTTTTTTCCAGGTCTTTTCGACTGCACTGGGAATAAAACAACTAGTTGGAAAGTTCCATCGGAACGAAATAACTAGTTGAAAAGTTCCGCCGGAACAAAGTAACTGACGGAACATAGTGGCTGTTACATGATCACTAGATCACATAATTCTAGTTGAAATGGTCATTGACTCCTTATTTATAATATTTTGGCTATTATCTTGAAAATAATAACATATATAATGAGATGGAGAGAAACTAAACAACAAAAGAAATCAGCAAAATAAAACCATAGCGCTTTGGTTTGTGCTATTGAAAGTATTACCCAGAATGCATTAGCATCAGAAACATTGAATTGTGTTCCTTAAATTCTTTTCTGAAAAGACTTTTTATTCGACCGCAAAAATTTGCTGCCATATAATGATATGGAGATGTCATTGTTATCGTCCAAAAACATTTGGTTTCCATACATTAACTTGATTAAAGTGTATGGATCTCTATGAAATTATACCACAAGGTTCCATACCACAAAAGGAAGGTAAGGATTCATTTTTGGAGTTATGGCCCTACCATTTAAGAATTTTCGGCCAAAAAGGGGCCAAATGCAAACATTTTTCTGGTTCCTGGACAATAACATGAGTATAAGTGTATTGATTTGTATAAAATTGTACCACAAGGTTCCATAAAACAAAAGGAAGGTTGGATTGAATTTGGGGTTCTGGCTGTATCTGCTTAGGAATTGGGGCCAAAAGGGTAAAAACAAACAATTTTTAAACTTTGTTTGAATTGCTTATTTCTGACCAATTTAAGGTAGCTGGGCGTCTTTAATTAAAATTGATAGAATTTTTAATAATTTGTCAAAATGAAGTTTTATCATGCTTTTTCAAAATATATTAAAAGTATGGATCACCAGACTTTTTCATGCTACAGGTTGTGCAAAATTGTCAGATTTTGTATAGATTAAGCATGAAAATCAAATTTTGTGTGATAAAAGAAAACTACATGATAGAATTTTAAGATGAAATGTGAGAAGATAGCTCTTATAACATGCTTTCAGATAAGAAAAAAAAAAAAAATGGGGTCACCGATTTTGTTTTCTTGCTACAGATTAAAATAGGTAAATTCACAACACTTTCTATTATAAAATTACTTTATCTGAGTTATCTCCCTTATTTGGCATAGTTGAAAAAAATCTAATTAAACAAAAATAAGGTGTTTTTGAGAAGTTACAGCCGTAATTACGATAAAACACACAATTTTCTATATTTACATAAAAAGTCTTACACATAAATTACATAATACTCTCAAAATTTGCACATGTTTTCAAAGATCTAGACCAAGGTTATCTGCTACTTCAAAATCAAAGATGGAGGAAGACACCGAGCCTCCTTAAATGGGGTTTAGATAATCTTGAAATATTGGGGTACTTCAAATGCTTTATCTTACTCTATTTAGAATTTTGATTTTGGGCCTTGTTTTCAAGTGGGTCCAAATTTAGGGTGTAAAATCAAACTTTGATGGTTTTCAATATGCTGAATCTAAATGTAACAGTGTATTTGGATTTTGGGCTCATTTTTCAAAATGATCCACATCCATGATATCAGGGTCCAAAGGGTCCAAAATCAACCTTTGTTTGATTTTAACAAAAATTGAATGGTAGGGTTTTTTGCTATGCTGAATTGATTATATTTGATCAATTTCATTTTTTAAAATTTTATTTTAAAGAGTTACCTCCCTTACAATGTTTAAGCTAATGATTTGTGTCTTATCTTTGAGCTGATATGCAAATGAGAAGCTGTCATTTTATTTTTATACAACCGCAAAACAATAACTTGAGTAGAATTGTAGGGATCTCTATGAAATTGTACCATAAGGTACCACAAAAAGAAGGTTGGGATTGATTTTGGGGGTTCTTGTCCTAACTGTTTAGGAGTTAGGGGCCAAAAACAAGCATAAAATTTGTTTCAGGACAATAACTTGAGTATAAGTGTATGGATCTCAATGAAATTGTACCACAAGGTTCCATACCTCAAAAGGAAGGTTGGGATTGATTGTGGGGGTTATGACCGTAACTGTTTAGGAAAAAGGGGCTAAAAACAATACTTTGTATACATGATTGCTTATTATACTTTGTATACATGATTGCTTATTTCTTGACCAGTTTCAATGGGGTTTGATTCAAAGTCTTGAATTCTTGGGGTTCTTTAATATGCTGATTCTAACCAAGTAATTTAGATTTATGATTTTGGGCCCGATTTTCAAATTGGTCCACATTAAGGTCCAAAAAAGGTCCAAAATAAAACTTTGTTTGATTTTACCAAAAAATGAACTCAAGGGTTTTTTGAGATACTGAGTCTAACTGTGTATTTATATTTTTGATTTTGGGCCCCGTTATCACATAGGTCTAAAGGGTCCAAAATTAAATTCTTGTAACGGTAGTTCTCTGATCTACTGAATCTAACCATGTAATTTTAGATTTTACTTATTGGACCATAAAAGGTAAATGTCCAATTTCAAATTTTTAAAGTTCTTAGACAACATTCACTCTGTGTAAGAAACCTATGCTGTCAAATATTTAATAACTATCCAAATTCAGAGCTGTATTGCACAATTAATAGAAATTGCAGTAGATTCATAGTTAAAAATAGATATAGCATCAAATCTAATTTTAGAATGGACAATGGTAACAAATCTAATTTTAGAATGGACAATGGTAACACTTAATGCCCATTCTCCTTGACCTCATTTTCATGGTTCAGTGACTACTTGAACAAAAAGTTCAGATTTTTTATAATGTTAATTTCTGTCTTATTATGAGGAATGCGATAGCTATATTTGGTATGTGCGTTCCTTGCAAGGTCCTCATGCCTGTCAGACAGTTTTCACTTGACCTTGACCTCATTTCATGGATCAGTGAACAAGGTTAAGTTTTCGTGGTCAAGTCCACATCTCAGATACTATAAGCAATAGGTCTACTATATTTGGTGTATGTAATGATTGTAAGGTGTGACCGTGTACATGTCCAACTGGCAGGTGTCATCTGACCTTGACCTCATTTTCATGGTTCAGTGGTCATAGTTTAGTTTTTGTGTTTTGGTCTGTTTTTCTAATACTATATGCAATAGGTCAACTATATTTGGTGTATGGAAATATTTTACAATGTACATGTCAGTCTGGCAGGTTTTATTTGACCTTGACCTCATTTTCACGGTTCATTGCTCAATGTTAAGTTTTTGTGTTTTGGTCTGTTTTTCTAATACTGTATGCAGTAGGTCAACTATATTTGGTGTATGGAAATATTTTACAATGTACATGTCAGTCTGGCAGGTTTTATTTGACCTTGACCTCATTTTCATGGTTCATTGCTCAATGTTAAGTTTTTGTGTTTTGGTCTGTTTTTCTAATACTGTATGCAGTAGGTCAACTATATTTGGTGTATGGAAATATTTTACGATGTACATGTCAGTCTGGAAGGTTTTATTTGACCTTGACCTCATTTTCATGATTCATTGCTCAATGTTAAGTTTTGGTGTTTTGGTCTGTATTTCTTAAACTTTAAGCAATAGGTCAACTATATTTGTGGTATGGAATGATTGTAAGGTGTATATGTCTGTCTGGCAGGTATCATCTGACCTTTACCTCATTTTCATGGTCGATTGGTCAATGTTCAGTTTTCCTGGTTAACTTTGTTTCTTAGATACTTTAAGCAATAGGTCAACTATATTTGATGCATGGAATGATTTTAAGGTGTACATGTCTGTCTGGCAGGGTTCCTCTGATCTTGACTTCATTTTCATGGTTCATTGGTCAGTATAGAATTTCAATGGTTTTGGTGTTTCTTTTGTACTATAAGCAATAGGTCATCTATATTCTGTGTACATGGTGTATGGAATGATTGTATTAAAGGTGTACATGTATTTCTGGCTTGGTTTATTGTCGAGCCTGCGACTTTTGTCGCAGAAAGCTCGACATGGGGATAGTGATCCGGTGGTGGCGGCGGCGGCAGCATTAGCTAACTTCTTAAAAGCTTTATATTTTAGAAGGTGGAATATCTGGATGCTTCATACTTTGTATATGGATGCCTCATGTTACGAAGTTTCCGTCAGTCACATGTCCAATGTCCTTGACCTCATTTTCATGGTTCAGTCACTACTTGAAAAAAAGTTAAGATTTTTGTAATGTTAAATTTCTCTTATTATAAGTAATAGGATAACTATATTTGGTATGTGCGTACCTTGCAAGGTCCTCATGCATGTCAGACAGTTTTCACTTGACCTCGACCTCATTTCATGGATCAGTGAACAAGGTTAAGTTTTGGTGGTCAAGTCCATATCTCAGATACTATAAGCAATAGGTCTAGTATATTCAGTGTATGGAAGGACTGTAAGGTGTACATGTCCAACTGGCAGGTGTCATCTGACCTTGACCTCATTTTCATGGTTCAGTGGTTAGGCCTAAATTAAAAATATTGTTTGTTTGCTGTCAGCCGACCGACCCAAAAAATCGCCGTGACCCTAATAATTTTATTGCCGTTTTGAAAACATTTTTTTATTCGAATTTTGCGGTTGCGGTTTAGAATCGAGTGCTGATTTCGGGTTACCTGCGGTTTTGATTTCGGTAGTACATTGAAATGTTTCAAGGTATACAGATATGTGTTCGTATGCAGTTGGACTGTAGGTCACATATAGAATTTCCATATTATGCTGACACAAATACAGTAAATGTAAACAAAAACATTTGTTGTCACTGTGGTGAAGCTGGTGAAAAGGACCGTGACTTGTTAAAAAGTTTAAAGTGGTATAACCAATTTGTCGTAGTCCGGATTTAGGCAAAGAGGCTATGAAAAGAAGTCCAATTAAATAACTTCTAATATTTTTATAAACCTTGGCTATAGGTTCAGATATTGAAATGATTGTTGTTACTTTTGACAATTTATTGCAGTTTATGATGTTTGTCTTTAATACTTTAGATATGGTTTAAAAGTTATATTTTATGACAGTATTATATCACGATTGCATTTTAGGAAATGTAATTGTGACTGACAGAGATTTAAGACTTAATTAATTTATTTGTTTTAGTTTGATATTTTGAAATTTTATTAAGTTTAATATATTTACATTTTATTTATATATTTATTAAGTTTGATATTTTGTTTTAATATATTAAGTTTTTTTTTATAATTTGAACTTTTACATTCAACATTTATATGACAGTATAATATGAATGATTTTATACACTTTTGGATTATTTTCAGTTTTGTTTATAGACATGATAGATGCACAATATTATTTTTAAATATGTTTTGTTTTTTTATTTAGGTGTGATATTTATTTATTAATTTCTATTTTCTGGTCAATAATGTTTACATGCAGGTGCAATTTATTTTCATTTTTTTTGTCTTGATGTAGATCTATTCCATTTAAATTCAGGTACATTGGTTTTCAGTAGACATTTTCTGAAAGATGGTGGAACTTCAACTATGTTTTCTACTTCTGTTGGTTGTTCAACAATGATTTCTACTTCTTCTGTTGGCTGTTCAACCGTGATTTTTACTTCTTCTGATGTAATAAGTAAATTTAGCAGTGTAAATGTTAATACTTTGAAGAATGCACTGGAATTGACCAAATATTAATATTAATCATTTAATTTTAGAACAGATATATTCTGATCAAAGTACATGAATTTTAATGGAATGGTCCTTAAGAATACTTGTATAAATGTTCATGTTTTCTACAATGTTAATAAAAGTTATTCAATATTTAATGTGCAATTATACTAACTGGAACCCCAGTTTCTCTGGTGCTAAGAGTGACTGGTTAATGATCCATATGCATTCAATACACCAAGCACTCACCATGCAGATGTATTACTAAGCCAGAAAGCACACTACAGAGGGTGATTAAGGATTAAAAGGTGCATATATAATAGCAGTGAATATATCTAGCAGAACACAATAAAGAAAAAAAAGAGCAGATATACACATATATAAGAGGTGAAGGTTATAGCAAGTGACACATAAATGCATGCATATGCAGAGATAAAAGATGTACGAGGCTCCCTACATTCATACTATTATATAAACATCCAAAATATTTTTCCAGAAAAAAAATAAAATAATTTACCTACCTACCTACCCACATAAAAATTCTGGGTAGGAGAATGGCAAACAAACAATATTTTAATTTAGGCCTTATAGTTAAGTTTTTGTGTTTTGGTCTGTTTTTCTTATACTGTATGCAATAGGTCTACTATATTTGGTGTATGGAATGATTGTAAGGTGTACATGTCTAGCTGGTAGGTGTCATCTGACCTTGACCTCATTTTCATGGTTCAGTGGTCAAAGTTAAGTTTTTGAGTTTTGGTCTTTTTTTCTAATACTATATGCAATAGTTCAACTATATTTGGTGTATGGAAATATTTTATGATCTATATGTCAGTCATGCAGGTTTTATTTGACCTTGACCTCATTTTCAAGGTTCATTGCTCAGTGTTAAGTTTTTGTGTTTTGGTCTGTTTTTCTTAAACTATAAGCAATAGGTCAACTATATTTGTTGTATGGAAGAATTGTTAGCTGTACATGCCTGCCTAGCATGGTTCATCTGACCTTGACCTCATTTTCATGGTTCATTGGTCAATGTTTAGTTTACTTGGTTAATGTTAAGTTTATGTGACAGTTGTAATAAAGCTTTATATTTAGGACTATCAACATAATATCAATGATTAGTAAAGAAGGCGAGACATTTCAGCGTGTGCACTCTTGTCTGACCTTGACCTCATTTTCTTGGATCATAAATGTTAATGTGATACTTGTAGTAAAACTTTATATATAGGACTATCAACATAAAATGAATGGTCAGTATAGTAGGCGAGACATTTCAGCGTGTGCACTCTTGTGTATATATAGGACCATGATATCTAATTGCAATTTTGATTTTATAATATATTCAGCAAGTATGGAATTTTGACCAATTTTGACCTATTGTAACATACTTACATGCATATTCCTTAATTGTTTGACAATTTGTTCATTACTCAGATTAAATTTCACATGACAATTCTTGTTTAATGCCAAAGTTGTCGCAACAGTCCTTTAGTTTCCAAATGATTAAATTTCTATATAAAAAAGTTTTATTATGACAACATTATTGGTTAAATAATAATAATTAATACAAATGATGATTATTTAATATGTGTATTCATAATTTTTATTCCCCCACCACTGGTTAAATAATTACAATACATATGATGATAATTTTGTATGTGAATTTGCAATATTTATATCCCCTCCGCGGTGGAGAGGGCACTAAGTGTTACCCTTGTCCATCTGTACATCCGTTTTGCATAAGTCCCAAAATTTGTTTCCATTCTCTAACTTTAGATTGCCTCAACCATGTCAACCAAATGTTATGAAACTTATACACACAGCTCAGATCAAGTTTGAATTTGGGTGTTGTCACTTTAACCATTTGCGAGGTTATGCCTTTTTATGCCCCGCCATAGCGTTGGGGGCATAAAGTTTACCCTGTCCAACTGTACGCACGTACGCACGTCCCAAAATTGGTTTCTGTTCTCTAACTTGAGTTTGCCTCAACCAAATGTTATGAAACTTATACACAATGTTTATTACCACAAAACACAGATCAAGTTTGAATTTTGGTGGCGTCACTTTAACCGTTCTAGAGTTATGCTCCTTTATAAATGGAAAAATTGCAAAAGTTTTAGTTTCTGTTCTCTAACTTAAGTTTGCCTCAACCAAATGTTATGAAACTTATACACAATGCTTATTACCTCAAAACACAGATCAAGTTTGAATTTTAGTGGCGTCACTTTAACCGTTCTAGAGTTATGCCCCTTTATAAATGGAAAAATTGCAAAATTTTTCGATCCGTTCTCTAACTTAAGTTTGCCTCAACCAAATGTTATGAAACTTATTCACAATGCTTATTACCTCAAAACACAGATCAAGTTTGAATTTTGGTGGCGTCACTTTAACCGTTCTAGAGTTATGCCCCTTTATAAATGGAAAAATTGCTAAATTTTTATTTTCTTCTGAAATATCAAGTAATTTTTAAAATTGGAGTTATCTTCCTTTGTCCATGATTATAGTTGAATCAACTACAATCATTGCATTATGCCAATGCAATGTTTAATTTTGACTTCCACTGATAAAACACAGATCAAGTTGAATTTGGGTAGTGTCACTTTAACCATTATTGAGTTATGCCCTTTATAAATCGAAGGATTGCAAAATTTTAGTTTCCATTCTGTAACTTAAGTTTGCCCCAATCAAACATTATGAAACCTATACACAATGTTCATTACCACAAAGCTAAGATCAAGTACAAATTTTTGTTTCGTTTTCTAACTTTAGTTTGCCTCAACCAAATGTTATGAAACTTATACACAATGCTTATTACTACTTAATACAGATTAAGTACGAAATTTGGTGGCAACACTTTTACCAATCTTGAGTTATGTCCTTTATAAACATAAAATTGCTGAATTTTTCGTTTCTGTTCTCTAACTTTAGTTTGTCTCAACCAAATGTTATAAAACTTATACACAACCGTTCTAGAGTTATGCGTGTTTACAAATAGAAAAATTGCTGAATTTTTAGTTTCTGTTCTCTGCTTAAGTTAGCTGCAACCAAATGTTATGAGACTTACACACAATGCTTATTACCATAAAACTCAGATCAAGTTCAAATTTGGGTAGCGTCACTTTTACCATTCTTCAGTTATGTCCCTTTATAACTATATGATATGCAAGCGAGGCATCATCTGTGTCCACATGTGGACACTATCCACATTTTAACATTATATGCAAGCAGGGCATCATCTGTGTCTCATGGACACATTCTCAATTTATTGCGACGCGTTACGATGGGCATAGAAAAATGGGTGTCTGTCTTTCCGTCCATCTGTCAGTCCATCTGTGCATCCTTTCGTCTAGTCTTGGTAGCGTCCTCACATGTACAATTATTGCTAGATTGTTATTGTCACCCGCGCAACGCGTTGCGCGGGACATAGAAATACTGGGCATCCGTCTGTGCGTCCGTCCGTCTGTCCGGTCTTGTTAGCGCTCACATGTACAGTTCTTGCCCGATTTTATTAAACTTATATCATAGGTTTATATCAGCAATGTCTTGGATGAGTTGGAAAACCAGTGCCGATCAATTATTATACGACCGCAAAAATTTTGCGGTCGTATATTGGTATGACGTTGGCGTCGTCGTCGTCGTCGTCCAAGACACATTGGTTTTCGCACTCTAACTTTAGTTTAAGTGAATGGATCTTTATGAGATTTTACCATAAGGTTCAATACCACAAAAGGAAGGTTGGGATTGATTTTGGGGTTATGGTACCAACAGTTAAGGAATTAGGGGCCAAAAGGGGCCAAAATAAGCATTTTGGTAACTTCCAGACATAACTTGTGTGTTAGTGTATGGATCTCTGACATTGTACCACAAGGTTCCATATCACAAAGGGAATACTGGGATTGATTTTGGGGTAATTGCCTCAAAATTTTAGGAATTAGGGGCCAAAAGGGCAAAAACAAGCATTTTCTAGTTTCATGACAATAACTTGTGTGTAAGTGTATGGATCTTTCTGAAATTGTACTACAAGGTTCCATATCACAAAGGAAAGCTGGAATTGAGTTTGGGGTAAATGCCTAAAACGTTTAGGAATAAGGGTCCAAAAGGGGCCAAAAATAAGCATTTTCTAGTTTCCAGACAATTACTTGTGTTCAAGTGTATGGATCTCTCTGAAATTGTACTGCAAGGTACCATATCACAAAGGGAAGGCTGGGATTGATTTTGGGGTAATTCCTCAAAATTTTAGGAATGAGGGGCCAAAAGGGCAAAAACAAGCATTTTCTAGTTTCAGGACAATGACTTGTGTGTAAGTGTATGGATCTTTATGAAATTGTTCCACAAGGTTCCATGTCACAAAGGAAAGCTGGGTTTGAGTTTGGCGGTAATTGCCCTAAACGTTTAGGAATTTGGGGCAAAAGGAGTTTTGATCCCAACAGTTTAGGAATTAGGGGCCAAAGGGCCAAAATTAAACTTTGTTTGATTTCATCGAAAATTGAACTATAGGGTTTCTTTGATATGCCGAATCTAACCGTGTATTTAGATTCTTAATTTTGGTCCCGTTTTCAAATTGGTCTACATTAAGGTCCAAAGGGTCCAAAATTAAACTTAGTTTGATTTTAACAAAATTGAATTCTTAGGGTTCTTTGATATGCTGAATCTAAACATGTACTTAGTTTTTGATTATGGGCCCAGTTTTCAAGTTGGTCCAAATCGGGTCCAAAATTAAACTTTGTTTGATTTCAACAAAATTGAATATATGGTGTTCTTCGATATGCTGAATCTAACCATGTATTTAGATTTTTGATATTCTGGCCTGCTTATCAAATTGGTCCCCAATGAGGTTTAGAGGGTCCAAAATTGAACTTTATTTGATTTCATCAAAATTGAATTCTTGGGGTTCTTTGATATGCTGAATCTAACCATGTATTTAGATTTTGATATTGGAATACCACAAAGGGATGGTAAGAATTGTCTTTGGGAGTTATGGCTCAAAGTGTTAAGGAATAAGGTGCAAAAAGGGGAAAAGGGTTTGCATGTTAATGGACAATTACTTATATTTAAACATAATTTAAAAGGCAGTGTAAGGTTGGTAATTGAAACTCATTTGAATATCTCACCTAAACTGCTTTTAAATTATTTATATTGAAATTTTCCAAAACTTTATTATTAATAAATTCCATTGAAATTTGCCAATAACTTTAGTTTAATGAACTTCATTGGAAATTTGCCAATATAAAATATTGCTGATGAAGCTTTTTGTTTATCTCACCTAAACTGCTTTTAAATTATGTATATTGAAATTTGCCAAAACTTTATTATTAAATTTCTGATTTATATATAAAAGCAAATAATAATGATAAGGCAAGAGATACACACCAAACAGGATGTGTAAATTAATATATTAAGTATTGTGCAATAGCAAGAAATTTCCAATTGCACAGTATTGCATAATAGTAAGAAATCTTCAATTGCACAGTATTGCGCAATAGCAAGAAATATCCAATAGCACAATATTGCGCAATAGCAAGAAATTGTCAATTGTACAGTATTGCGCAATAGCAAGAACTATTCAATTGCACAGTATTGCGCAATTGCAAGAAATACTCAATTGCACAGTATTGTGCAAAAGAAGATACTTTGTATAAATTGCTTATTTCTTGACCAATTTCAATGGGGTTTTATTCTTGAATTCTTGGGGTTCTTTAATATGCTGAATCTAACCGTGTATTAAGTTTTTGGATTTTGGTCCCGCTTTTAAATTGGTCCATATTGAGGTCCAAAGGGTCCAAAATTAAACTTTGTTTGATTTCATCAAAATTGAATTATTGGGGTTCTTTGATATGTCGAATCTAACCGTGTATTTAGATTCTTAATTTTTGGTCCCATTTTCAAATTGGTCTACATTAAGGTCCAAAGGGTCCAAAATTAAACATAGTTTGATTTTAACAAAATTGAATTCTTAGGGTTCTTTGATATGCTGAATCTAAACATGTATTTAGATTTTGATTATGGGCCCAGTTTTCAAGTTGGTCCAAATCGGGGTCCAAAATTAAACTTTGTTTGATTTCAACAAAATTGAATATATGGTGTTCTTTGATATGCTGAATCTAACCATGTATTTAGATTTTTGATTTTTGGGCCCTGTTATCAACTTTGTCCACATTGAGGTCAAAAGGGTCCAAAATTAAACTTTGTTTGATTTCATCAAAAATTGAAATATTGGGGTTCTTTGATATGCCGAATCTAACCGTGTATTTAGATTCTTAATTTTTGGTCCCGTTTTCAAATTGGTCTACATTAAGGTCCAAAGGGTCCAAAATTAAACTTAGTTTGATTTTAACAAAAATTGAATTCTTAGGGTTCTTTGATATGCTGAATCTAAACATGTATTTAGATTTTTGATTATGGGCCCAGTTTTCAAGTTGGTCCAAATCGGGGTCCAAAATTAAACTTTGTTTGATTTCAACAAAATTGAATATATGGTGTTCTTTGATATGCTGAATCTAACCATGTATTTAGATTTTTGATTTTTGGGCCCCATTATCAACTTTGTCCACATTGAGGTCAAAAGGGTCCAAAATTAAACTTTGTTTGATTTCATCAAAAATTGAACTCTTGGGGTTCTTTGATATGCTGAATCTAACCATGTATTTAGATTTTGGATATTGGACCATTATAGGTGAATGTCCAATTTAAAATTTTAAGTTCTTAGACCACATTCATTCTGTGTCAGAAACCTATGCTGTGTCAAATATTTAATCACAATCCAAATTCAGAGCTGTATCAAGCTTGAATGTTGTGTCCATACTTGCCCCAACTGTTCAGGGTTCGACCTCTGCGGTCGTATCAAGCTGCGCCATGGAGCATTTTATTTTATAAAGAGTTATGCCCTTGGAAACATTAATTATAAGTAAAATTGCATTGTTAGCGCTCTCATTTTACAATTCTTGTTAGATTTTTATGAAACTTATATCATAGGTTTATATAAGCAATGTCTTGGACAAGTTCAAACTCAGTGCCAATCAATTATTTTTAAAAGAATTATGCCCTTGGAAACATTAATTATATGGAAAATTGCAAATTAGCGCTCTTATTTGTACAATTCTTTCCAGATTTTATGAAACTTATATCATAGGTTAATATTAGCAATGTCTTGAACAAGGTCGGAAATCAGTGCTGATCAATTATTTTTTAAAAGAGTTAAGCCCCTTGGAAACTCTAATAGTTTGGAAAATTGCACAGTAGCGCTCTCAAGTGTACAATTCTTGCCAGATTTTTATGAAACTTATATCATAGGTTTATATCAGCAATGGCTTTAAAGTGTTCGAAAATCAGTGCCCATCAATTATTTTTAAAAGAGTTACGCCTTTGAAACATTGATTATATGAAAATTGCATTGAAAGTGCTCTTGATGAACAATTTTGTCAGATTTTGTCAAATTCATAATTAAGGTATATAACAGCAATAGCTCAGACAATTTAAAATTAAATTCTGATCAAATATTATTAATGAGATTCTCTTGGAAATATTAAATATATCGGAAATTGCTCTCAAGTCTTCAACTCTCTAGTAAGATAATTTTAAAAAGTTTTGAAGAACAAACAAATTTTTTTTTTTAAGTTATTGTTCTTGGACAGAACAGATGAAATATGTGCAACGCGGGGGACATTGGAACTCTGTTGTTTTATTAATCTTATATCATAGATTTTTATCATCAATGTCTTGGAAGAGTTCGTAAATCAGAGCTGATCAACTAAATTTTAAAGAGTTTATGCCCCTTGGAAATATTAAATATATCTGAAATTGCTCTTAAGTCTTCATCTCTCTAAGATAATTTTAAAAAGTTTTAAAGAACAAAATAAAAATGTGCAACATGGGCGACTTTGTAACTCTGTTCTTTTATTTATTTATGGTTTTCTTTTTCGAAAATATTTTCAGATGTTAAAAAAGTTATCCAAGTTAAGAAACATACCACAGGAAAATCGTGAAAAGTGCAGCTATGAGCATAAAGATCCAAATATGTATGAATAGCTGTGATGAACTTTGTCTAAGGAAATAAAGATAGAACTGTGTACAAAAGATAGCTATCAGCTAAATTATTATAGCCTCACATCATGGCATCTAGACTCTCACAAGAGGAAGAAAACCATGTCAGGATAAGCTTGCTACTGACAGGAATATCTAATCGTGCAGCACGAGCTTTGTTTGATCATGAATTTGTTCCATCATGCTTGAATGCCACAATAAAGAAAGAGTACAATAAACTGAAAGACCTTCAGAAGAAGCGAATAATTAACCAGCCACAGTGGAACCTGCTGTTCCCAAAACATCCTGGTAAGTAGCATTGGCCTAGCTATGTTAACAATAAAAGGCACATGTCTACACATTGTGAAACCAAATAACAAAAATAGTTGTGTTTCAAGTCGCCCAACTGTCCCTAATTTATAATTTAAAAGGGCAAAACCAAACATCGAATTCGCCCGCTTACTACCGATAATGCCGAGCAAAACGCTAATATTATTGACTAGAGCTATTATTATTGACTAGATCGATTTTCTAGACATTCTGCACCTGTATTGGATTTCGTATTTTAAATTAGCTGTCCGGCGCTATTTTTCGCTTTCCGTTCGGCAGATTTGACTTTTCCCTTTAATCCCTCTGATACCATCAGATAACGACAGCCCTTTAACAGTCCGATTTAATTAAGAAGTAGCGCTCGCGATCGATATCGTAAACGTTGTTTTAAAGTTATTACAGTTATATATATATTTAATATATGTGTGGTATGTTCAACTAAATACAAGTACCATCAATGCAATTTCAGTGAAAATTTATCGCGGAAAATTATCGAGAGTCACATAAATTTATTTTTCTTAATATTCGAAATCACCTCATTTCAACCTCATTCAGAGCTTAGTTGTATTCACAAGCCGACCTACATGAGTATAATTCACATCACAGGAAACCGCATATTAGTAGGAGTGGCTATTTGTCAATTTCAATGACAAAGTAATATTTTATATAAGCATATTATGTCTAAATAGTTGATTGATTTAATAATAATCAAAAGATTCGTATTTCTGAAATCATAACTTCAACCATATATTTTAAATTTATGAAATTCAATACAAGTACTTATTATCATTATTTATTATAACTATATCATGTTTTTCCATTACTATATAGGTAGGGCCTACACTTGTAGGTGTAAATTGTTATTTGGATGGAGAGTTGTCTCATTGGCACTCACACCACATCTTCCTATATCTATGTGCACTCTTAACAGGCACGCGATTTTATTCTATGATTCATACTTTTTATAGTTATGACATGAATTAATTAACAACCTATATTTTCTTGTTAAAGTGCTTCAAATTTTCGAGTTAATTCTTGGAGAATTTTGGGAGTATTCCCTCCGACTTTCGCGTAAATCCGCTACCTTTTGTTTATTGCATATCTCTCATCAGTGTCACACCAGTTAATTGCCCGAATACTTTCTATCTATGACGGCACGCGACTATCAGGGTATTTGAAAGTTCTTGCGTAATTTAACAATTGTATTTCCTGTCTATTTATAATCCGGTTGTATGTTGTAAACAGAATGCGGTCTTTGATTTCTTCAATGCGATAAATATTTATTACAAAAAAATTTATTCTTGATATTAACCTCGTTTTTTTTTTTTCTCACCGGTAAAATGATATTTTATTTACGAAAAGGGTCATACCTGCGTATATACGGACACTGAAAAATGTGGCGATTTTAAAGAAAATTATGACTCAAACTTTGCAAATGCAAATTATACCATGCATTTTGTTTAAGTCAACGGCAATTTTTACTACGATTGGTTGGCATTACTCTATAATATTTAAACCATTTCGGCGAAAATACTTCCATAGCTAAATCAACCTTGGTACACGAACACGCGTGACATATTTGTCAATGTCATGTGATATTCTGTATATTTATTGAATGAATAAATGTGTTAACTCCGTGCGATCTTTTCTGACCTAATTAATTTTAAATTAAAATTTGCTCTTTCTTGTGACTAGGGGAAAGATATAACATATGTATAACACCATGGTCATAGGTATGGCAGCAGTCGTGCTTTAATGGTGCTGCATTGACTTGTCGTTGCATAGTATTAATTTACGCACAATGCATGTAAACTTGTGTTTTATTTTGGACAGCGGTCTTAAAAGAAATTAATTTGCCTCAGCTTTATTCTCTTTTAATGTGGAACGACAATTCCACGATATACACGAAGTTAATTTTAGATTTTTTTTATTTGTTCCCCAATGTGTATTAATATTTTAGATTGCACTAGCACATAAAAATACAGCAGCGATCAGTGGTCAATTGTATAACTAAACATTCTGTGATAAAATTTATCTTGTATGCGCAAAGAGAGAAACTCGGGATGTTACATCACATAAAATTTATTTAACGAAATACAAATTGATTTTTAAGACATTTAATGAAACTGTCATGCACGTAATTTACATCTAAGTGATCAACAGATGTAGCTTGACCTTGAACTTGACTTTTGCTCACTTTATTGAACGCTAAAATTAGCTGACATCAATTTTATCCTCTGTGCACGAGAATTTCATTCGGCGGCAAAAATCATGTAACAGTAAACATAGGTGACCTTACTGAATGACCGTGGGAAAATCCATTCAGTGTTAAATTCGCTGTGTAATAATCGAGGCTCTTGAAGGTCCATTTGCAATTAATTTACGAGAGTCTAAATTATAATCCTTTTCCAAATACATCAAATACGTCTTCTTTAACTATTTCTATTTTATTAGTCAACTCAATGACGTATGTTAGATATATACGTCCATGGTCAACAATATTCATTAGAGGTTAATGGAAATACGGTGCATGTCGTGTAGTAGGGCGTTGGTACAGATCCTCAGTGAATGTGTGTAGATCGTAAAAATTATGTCCACTTATTATTTTAACGTATCAATGTCTAAAAGTTACAAAAGTCGAGTGTGCGAGTTGCGAAGGTAGAGTTGCAAGTTAGTGAGCTATCGGGGACTAGGATGCAATTTGAAAAAAAAGGCAGGAGCTAATTGGCAAAAAGGCAGAACAGAGGTTACAACTAAAAAAAAAATGCAGGACATTTATTTTATTATAGCCCCCCTAAAAAAGAAAACATATCAAGTGGTAGCGCCCTTCCGGAAGTCGAGTTGCGAGTTACAAAAACATAACGTTTCTCTAATTTCTTAATTTCTAATATTTAAACAGTCGTCAGAATTTTCAGTTTTACTTCGCATTTGATAAACAAAGCATGCATGTACCTAAACTTTATGCATAGCATGAGGATGGGTACCGGTATTTTGATTGCAGGATTTGAAAGAGTTGTTTGATACTTGTCTATACTAGCTTTTGACCATAAACAAGCTACTTCTGTCCAAGTTTGATACAAATCTATATTTTAAGAAAGTTATTAAAATTTTAAATACTTTAACCACAGCATAAATGTAATGTTACGTTGCAGAAAACTAAGTCCATTTATGAGTTAAATACGGATAAACAGGATTCTTTTAAAAAATTATTTCTAGATACTATCTTATGATTATAAACAAGCTTCTGTCCAAGTTTTAGAAATCCAGAATAGTTTAAGAAAGTTATAAAATTTCAAAACTTAAACCACACTGACAGAGTGAATATTTGTGGACTCCGACGAATGAATGTATAGGATCGCTATGTCTCGCCTTTGCGACAACAGTCAAATACTCGACTTTGACGGTAAAATGATCTACTAATCGATTGTCATCAGTATTTTTCATTATGAATTTTTATATAGATACATGTATAAGAAGATGTGGTATGAGTGCCAATGAGACAACTCTCCATCCTAGTCAAAATTTATAAATGTAAACCATTATAGGTCAAAGTACGGTCTTCAACACGGAGCCTAGTCACATATTTTGGTCGTCTTTCTCTGGTCAAGGTTTGGTTTATTTTCATTGAACTTTTAAAATATATTTCAACGAAAACGCATGTATTTTCTTATTTTTTACTGTAAATTCTTCTCTCGGTCACAAATCAGCATGCAATATTTGCCACTGCACGTTCAGAAAGCAATAATCAGTTAATCTTACCTCCTCTTATATTGCAGTATTATAATAAATTTAAACATAATATCGAATTAATATTAGCAGAAATAAACACGCCTTGTCAATCTCCTATTACTTCAAATTTTCGATACAAAGAAAACGTATTACAAGTTTAGTTTATTGAATAATGCCGTTATAAATATTGTAATGATCTACAATTACCCCTTTTTTTATATTTCAAGAGTTTGTGTGAGATAATTTGCACATTACTTATATCAACGTATCATATGTTGCAGTAAATGGTATTGGTCAGTTACATAGTAATGTTTGATCTATGAGCTTGGTAAATTATACGCACATGTCATTGTGGACGAGTCAACATGCATATTGTGCATACGTGATGGTTTGAGTGTATTTCTTTCGTTTAAGCACATGACAGTTGTTTCAGAGGTTATACGTCAGTTGGACTTGTTCTGGTCTAACCTTTTCAGCATGATAATATTTCATTTTATTTCAAATTGTTGTCTTATCGGTCAATGTTTACAAACTCCTGATGTACTAAATTCCATTGAGGATGTGTATTCGAAAGTTGACTTTGCGCATGTGTTAAAATTGAAGAAAATTTTCAGAGGCTCGGAATGGGAAAATTTATCCTGATATTGTATTTTGTGAGTTTTCAATGAAATAAAGTTTATTTGTGATTTATTTAACGGAAGTTAAATCATTTTGATAGTTTAAAGAAGTAATTGTGTCTAGGGATGAAAATACGAGATTCTAATTGTTATCTAAGAGGGGTACGTCTAAACACTGCCCAGGACCTCCTGAGTGCACTCAGGACTTAAACGTGCACCCAGTACTCTTTATAGTTATCGTATGTGCACACATGACGGATATAAGTATTCGTTGCATTCTGTTTATTTTAGTGGTAAACTTTGGTAGATTTTGAAAACAAACTTCGAGAGATATTTATTATTTTATAAGATAATGGCAAGTGTCATTGATTACACAACTACTCAGCCTTGATTATCCAATCAACAAAATTGATTGGATTATCCTAATTGCTTATGAATATCATGTTATTAGTATAGTGTTTTGAATAAAATTGAATTAAACATTTAACTTGTTTCGGAATTGTTTCATGTTACATGTATTAAATTTACTTTATGCGTAGTGCATTTTTACGATTATGGAGAAAATAAAAACTCCCTTTCAATGCATTTTAATACAGTTTCTCTTATGACCGTGACCTGTTATATATTTCTTGCATGAAGACATATTCTCGTATCACACTGCTCGAGTGTGATACAAAAACTCAATTTTAGTATTAGAAAATACCTAAATATGATAAATGACAGAAACTGAGAGGAAAACGGAGATAAATTAATATTTCAGAATTTATTTAAATTCATCCAAGGCTTGCAATACTGGACAAGTACAATTTCAATAAGAAATAAAATCTTACTATATGATTGATTGATTGTTGGTTGCTAAACGTCCAGTGGCAAATATTTCATGCATATTCAGGACTAGAATAAATTAACAATAAATACAAAAGGGTAGGTTCTGTAATAGGGCGTCCGGGATTAAGGTTGGAGAAATTTAGACTGCCACGGAAATGAGGGTATACTGAGAGGGACAGAAATTTAGCCTTGTAACAGGTCACCCACGGACCCCAAAGAGTTGTTGCAGGGTTCTTAACGTGCAAAGAGCGTGGCACTCTCTTTACACGAGGCATCTGATTTAACGTCCCCATTCTGACCGGACGTGGCTGCAAATTTGTACATCCCACAGCCAAACGGACGCCCCACTTTAGCAAGGATTTTACTGCGGTCGGAGGAAGACCAATGGTGACCATACTTCTACTCCCCAGTCACCCTTGGGGGCTCTTACTATATGAGATTTGATCATATGAAAATCGTATTTTGATAAGTATAGCAAGTTCAAGAAATGTATTACTGGACAAGAATGAGTTTTTTTTTTTTTTTTTTTTTTTTGCATAAACAGTCTAAGATTTAGATCTTTGAACACAAAATTTCTATTGAAATTTGTAGATGGCAAAATAATCAGAGAGAAAATTTTATTTGTACTTATGTAATTCCGTGGTATTGGCGTCAAGTTTCATTATGTTTTAGAATATTCGACAATAGACAAAAGTAGACAAACGCTGTTAAACGGGGTTTTGATCCCCAAGGACGCCACATTTGGCAATAAACTTTATCGATATTTTTTAACGTTTTCAAATGAAATAAATTGAATGGAAAATTTCCGACTTTGTGAAGATTTCTCAATTGGCTTCAATAATTACAAACAAAACGAAAAGTTTATTTAACATTTTGCAATTCAGTATGTTTATCATCTTTCAAAAGAAAATATTTTGTTTGCCAAGTTTACTTGTATGTGTTTATTACCATCACTAATCACAGTGACACTCCTAATTATTAAAGATCAAACGACCTAATCAACATGATAATTGGTATTGAATGTGACCATCGGTCATGCATATCCCAAAATACGGGCGTGCCGATAAAAACTTAAGTAAATTCTCAAATATTGTATTGATTTTATGAAAACAAAATTATAAGATCAAAATTAAATTATCTATCGAATGCATACCCTTAACGCACACTAAAACATCTATTACATGTCCTGAGTGCACTTTTATGTGCTGAGTGCACTCAGGAGGTCCTGAGCGGTTTTAGACGTGCCGATCTAAGAGATGGTGAATTTCGCGCCACTCTTAGCTGTAGCTATGGGGACACTATGGGGATAGCTAAACTTTAGCAATTGGTACAACTACATAGCTGAGGTATAAAAACAAGAGCGGAGACATGTTCGGGGTTCTGGGATTTGACAGGCAACGAGGAAAGGACGTACGACAAAACATTTTAAATAAGTTCTAGTCGGACATAATTGGAAAAGTGAACATTTACGTATGCATCAGTGGCGGATCCACAACTTTTCATAAAAGGGGAAGGAAGGGGGCTGACTGACCTAAGGGAGCCCCACTCCATTCATGCTTTAGTGATTCCTATATAATCAACCAAATTTTCCCACGAAAGGGGAGGGGATCCGCCTATGTACATTTACGGGGTCAATCCTGGTATTCTGATTTATTTCAAGACTTGCATATTTGGTTGAAACTTGACGATACAAGGCAGAGTTACCCATTTGAAAAGATTGATTCATGGTTAAAGTGAAGAAAAGACAACTAAAGAACAAATTAACTTTATTGAAACCGCTTAAAATTCCTGTCATATAAAAAGTAACATTAGAAGTTCAATAAATCATCTATTATATACATGTATTACATTATTCCTCGTTTTGATTAACGTATATTTTCCCAATCCCATTAACAAACCTCATTTTTATAAGTAGAGATAAACGTGTCACGTACACGCTACCCAAACCCGTGACAATATTATACCCTAATAGGATTGAATATCAAAGGAAGTAACCCATCAAAGATAAAAGTATTGTGTTTCTTCTATAAAACAAAATCAGGACCGTAACTACATGGAGGCAAATGAGGCAAATGCCTCATGTTGGAAATTTCAAAACAAAACAAAAAATTGAAACAAAAGCTTGCCTTCATATCAAATTGTTTTCACGGCGAGTCTCTTGCAAGAAGCATGTTCTCTTCACACTGAGTCTCTGAGTCTCGATTTTGACTTGTATCCGAATATTCACAAAATCTCTGAGCTGTTAATTTTGTTTTTTTTTTGGTAACATCTGTATGTTGTGAAAGGTCATTCTCAGCATTGCGTAGGCTGAAGACTTGGGAAAGATCTACGATGGCGGGTTAACGGTTTTGCGGTTAGGCAATGTTGCATGTGAGTTTGTCCAGACATTGTGCGGAGAATATTTTAAGAAGATACGATGCTACTGGATACAGAAAATTGGTCGTTTCTTCGTGAAGAATTGAACTTAAAAAATATCAAACTGGCTCTCATTTTTGTAGATAAAACTAGATAGCTGACATGGGTTAAATTAAAGTGAGACCACCAATCTCCCGGTATCAAATCATTTGAGAAAAAAAAACCAAAGTATTGCCATATGACCTTTTACATTAAAGGGTATTAAGTAAGAAACAGCATAGGATCAGATTATCCGTTATTCTATCATGGAAGTATTATATTGACTTAATATATTACTTCCATGGTTCTATTCATAGATTACCTTATCTACATACTGATTAGTCAGTCTCACTTATGGACAAACTTTTCCACGTGCATAAATTATACACTGCAGTAGTATGCTATACAAACAATAACTTTATCATTTAAACGTTGATCTGAAGTTAAATTTATTGAAAATTAAAGTCGCAAAATCTTGAGATACTACCAATGTGGCATTATACACAACACAAACCTGCGTATAAAGAAGACTTGTTACGACACCTTACCAATTACAGGTAATATACATGTAGCTGTCTGAAATTCGAAATGTCAAGGAAAACTCGCACTATATTCAAATACCCGGAAATCTCAAGGAAGACTGATTTTGAGGTGTTACTATGAACCATAAAATTAACCACTAAATTTTGATGTGTACCACAAGAGACTTGTGAAATTTATTTGTGCTAATAAATATTATCTAAAGTTGTATCCTTTAAAATTTTGAAACTATATAATTTACATATTTTTTAGGTATGATATAATTATGAATTAAATTATTTACCTATTAATACAGGAACATATATATTGACAAAGAATTACTGTTCCCAGATGTATATGACAAAAACAACTTAATAAAATTTAAAAGCGAATTTCAGGATAAAAATGGGGTTGGGCCTTTGCTGATAAAATATTTATTTCAACCATGGATAATGTATGACTTTTTATTTAGCGCTGCAATCATTTTCACTTTTATGCCTCATTTGAAGCCCATTTTATGCCCAATTTATGGGCATTGTGTTTTCTGGTCTGTGGTTCGTTCGTTTTTTCGTCCGTCTGTCCCGCTTCAGGTTAAAATTTTTGGTCGAGGTTGTTTTGATGAAATTGAAGTCCAATCAACTTGAAACTGAGTACACATGTTCCTGTGATATGATCTTTTAATTTCAATGCCAGGTTAAAGGTTTTACCCTAACTTCACGATCCACTGGCACTGAACATAGAAAATGATAGTGCAGATGGGGCATCCATGTACTATGGACACATTCTTTTGTATATGTAAAAACAAGGATTTGTATAGTAAGAAAGACTTGGTAAAAGTAATTTTTGTAACGTCTTGCATTATTAAAATCTTGTTTCTATATTTTTAGAATCACTGTATGTCAGTGTGAAAACCTATAATATTTATAAATTTGTTTTATTGTGTCCATTTCTTTTAATTTTTCTTCATTTTCAATTCTTCATAGATTTAATTGTATTCAAATCATTATCATTGTAATCATTTGTACCAAATTTTACTTCATTATTCTGCCTGTGATGGACGTCTTTGATTGACAAAAATTAAATATATGTATAGAACAAATAATTGATTTCCATCTTTTATAGTTAGTAACTGTCCGGACCGTTAAAATTTCCAAAAATCACATTGGCCTCCTCCTATGTTTAAAGTCGTTACACCTTTGCCACCGTCTTTTTGGCTGTGGGGATGTACAAGTAGTCAGCAACGTCCAGTCGAAATGGGGACATTAAATCCAATGCATTGTGTTGAGATAGCGCTAATATCGTTTGAACCTTCGCAACAACCTTTTGGGTTGTCCGTAGGTGGCCTAGTCTGTTGCAAGGCATCTTCATTTTCGGACGGCCTCTATTACTGGACCTAACTATTGTTTGCTCTCGCCTTCGACATGCATGAAATATTTTCCACTAGGGACGCAACCAACAATCAATCAATCAATCAATCCAACATTTTTAATGTTTTCCGTCTATTATTAGGTTGCACTTTGTAAATACAGCTGTTTTTCAAACCACGCCTCTTTTGGGGAGATATAGAATATTCATAGCCAATTAATTTTGTTTACGCATTGGTTCCCGGATATGATCTCTATGTTTCATCTCATAGAGACATAACTTGGGAATGTTACCAGTAAATATACATATTCATAGTGATCAAGTTGAAGTCTGTGGAAATCCTTAAGTCAAGGTTGGGTAGTATAGAAATTTAATGTAAGTTTAAACTCTTAGAAGTTCGGGCATATAAACGTTGAAAATATGCCGCACAGCCCTATATTTTGACCTTTGAAAAAATAGTAGCATATGAACTTTCCATTCCAGGATATATTTTTTCAAAACTTCATAGTAAAAGTGGTACAGTTTTAGCCGTGAAAGGAGTTCCTATGGAAATTGCATTGTTGATATTTACAGAAATGCAACCTATATTGGGTAAAAAAGGAATATACAGAATTTCACCAAATCTGGTTTAACTCAGAGATTTTAATGAAATTAACTCAAATATGAAGTTTTATAAATATTTCATGAAGATTGAGAAAATCCTGGGCCTTAACTATGATGACTCAGCATAAATTCACAGTTTACAGTATGCATAGTTTAGTTAAAGCCCTGAATGCAAAATAAATTCATTATATGTGCATATTAGTAATTTAAATTGTTTAGAAGTGCTTAAATTTACTCTTCGCAGTCATTGAAACTCATAGATCCTTCCTGAATATTATTGGTGGGGTGTTTTTATCCTGTCGATAACCCAAAAGTAAGCCGTAGCACCTAAATGTGCTTTTTTGTGATCATGGCATAAAAAAATACAAGCTAGAAATACAAAAATACCTCAATAAAACTTACAATAGTGTGTTCTATCCTAAATATGCACTAAATATTCCATGTTGCTAGAAACAGCAGAATAATTTAGAAAATTTGAGGCCCCAGGGGCAAAAAACAGAGAAAAATGCCTACCCCCTGGGTCATAAAACAAATAATTTAACTTGTAAATGCTATGACTTTATTATTTTAAAGGTCTTTTGTATAGAAACCAATAACTGTACTTGGAAGTTATGCAAAATCAGATGTTAGCAGTCATTTCTATAAAACTTTTAGTGAATTCATACATCAGACTGATATCTTCATTCATACAACTTTTGCAAATATGGCTTTGTTTAAACACTTCTAGTTCATATATTAGCTAAATTATGTTAGATATATGGTAAGAGATGATACTGTTGTGACAAGATTTCTTAACTGACCATTTGAGGCAGTAATTGTGAACTTTCATTGACAAATAGGCATACAGTAAGATGTGGACTGGAGACAGAGGCAGGATTGGACACTTTATATAATCTTGAATGTTGGAATGATTAGCTGCTAAACATTACATTTATAGTGTTCTGAAATGCTTTCAATTTGTTATCAAAATAGTTTCAAACAGGTTCTAGACAGTTCATGTCAGCAAACATGCTCATAGGGTAAGCTGGCAATAATTAAAGTCTTGTTTTCAAATTCTGTAAAAATTGATACAGGGTGGGGTATAAAATGTACTGTAAAAGAAAACTTAGAGTATATGCAGTGATTTCTTTCAGGCTATAATTCTAAGATATAAGTATTGTTGTGAGAAAAGTGTTTTAGAAAGTTTTCTATTGGAATAAATGTGAGTATAGGTTGCACTTTGTAAATACAGCTGTTTTCAAACCACGCCTCTTTGGGGAGATATAGAATATTCATAGCCAATTAATTTTGTTTACGTACTGGTTCCCGGATATGATCTCTATGTTTCATCTCATAGAGACATAACTTGGGAATGTTACCAGTAAATATACATATTCATAGTGATCAAGTTGAAGTCTGTGGAAATCCTTAAGTCAAGGTTGGGGTAGTATAGAAATTTAATGTAAGTTTAAACTCTTAGAAGTTCGGGCATATAAACGTTGAAAATATGCCGCACAGCCCTATATTTTGACCTTTGAAAAATAGTAGTGCATATGAACTTTCCATTCCAGGATATATTTTTTTCAAAACTTCATAGTAAAAGTGGTACAGTTTTAGCCGTGAAAGGAGTTCCTATGGGAAATTGCATTGTTGATATTTACAGAAATGCAACCTATTAGGGACGACATAAAAATCAATGAAGGATAAAAACTTAATTAAAATATCCTTATTGGTCAATCAATTTTCCCAAATTAAGTTAAGAGGGTAGGGGTTAGTGAAAAACTATATGAATTAAATTTTTTATCCTACATTGAACTTTTGATGTCGACCTTACGCTGTTTACGTGTATACGTTATTGTAGCATCTTTAGGAGAAACCAGCGTTCATAGTGGGTCTCATTGGGGTCTACGCGTGACGCGGGATTGCCGATTTTTGTAAGCGTGACGATTGAAAGTCAAATTATTGTGCCGTGAAACGTCCAGCGGGACACGGAATTTACAAAGAAATGAGAATTGCTTAAGTACATAGTGTAAGCGGATACGGAATGTGACAAAACAGTAAGCGGGATCCGGGATCAGAACCCCCAATGAGACCCCTTCATAAGAAGCTACCATTTGATTCTTTGGGGGGATGTATTTAAAAAAAAATTTTTGCAAAGTTGTCTGTCCAGCAAATATTTTTACTCATAACTCCTGTCCTGCATTTTTCCAATTTTCATCCTTGCCACCTATATTTTCTTGTTAAAGTGCTTCAAATTTTCGAGTTAATTCTTGGAGAATTTTGGGAGTATTCCTCCGACTTTCGCGTAAATCCGCTACCTTTTGTTTATTGCATATCTCTCATCAGTGTCACACCAGTTAATTGCCCGAATACTTTCTATCTATGACGGCACGCGACTATCAGGGTATTTGAAAGTTCTTGCGTAATTTAACAATTGTATTTCCTGTCTATTTATAATCCGGTTGTATGTTGTAAACAGAATGCGGTCTTTGATTTCTTCAATGCGATAAATATTTATTACAAAAAATTTATTCTTGATATTAACCTCGTTTTTTTCTCACCGGTAAAATGATATTTTATTTACGAAAAGGGTCATACCTGCGTATATACGGACACTGAAAAATGTGGCGATTTTAAAGAAAATTATGACTCAAACTTTGCAAATGCAAATTATACCATGCATTTTGTTTAAGTCAACGGCAATTTTTTACTACGATTGGTTGGCATTACTCTATAATATTTAAACCATTTCGGCGAAAATACTTCCATAGCTAAATCAACCTTGGTACACGAACACGCGTGACATATTTGTCAATGTCATGTGATATTCTGTATATTTATTGAATGAATAAATGTGTTAACTCCGTGCGATCTTTTCTGACCTAATTAATTTTAAATTAAAATTTGCTCTTTCTTGTGACTAGGGAAAGATATAACATATGTATAACACCATGGTCATAGGTATGGCAGCAGTCGTGCTTTAATGGTGCTGCATTGACTTGTCGTTGCATAGTATTAATTTACGCACAATGCATGTAAACTTGTGTTTTATTTTGGACAGCGGTCTTAAAAGAAATTAATTTGCCTCAGCTTTATTCTCTTTTAATGTGGAACGACAATTCCACGATATACACGAAGTTAATTTTAGATTTTTATTTGTTCCCAATGTGTATTAATATTTTAGATTGCACTAGCACATAAAAATACAGCAGCGATCAGTGGTCAATTGTATAACTAAACATTCTGTGATTAAATTTATCTTGTATGCGCAAAGAGAGTAACTCAGGATGTTACATCACATAAAATTTATTTAACGAAATACAAATTGATTTTTAAAGACATTTAATGAAACTGTCATGGACGTAATTTACATCTAAGTGATCAACAGATGTAGCTTGACCTTGAACTTGACTTTGCTCACTTTATTGAACGCTAAAATTAGCTGACATCAATTTTATCCTCTGTGCACGAGAATTTCATTCGGCGGCAAAAATCATGTAACAGTAAACATAGGTGACCTTACTGAATGACCGTGGAAAATCCATTCAGTGTTAAATTCGCTGTGTAATAATCGAGGCTCTTGAAGGTCCATTTGCAATTAATTTACGAGAGTCTAAATTATAATCCTTTTCCAAATACATCAAATACGTCTTCTTTAACTATTTCTATTTTATTAGTCAACTCAATGACGTATGTTAGATATATACGTCCATGGTCAACAATATTCATTAGAGGTTAATGGAAATACGGTGCATGTCGTAGTAGGGCGTTGGTACAGATCCTCAGTGAATGTGTGTAGATCGTAAAAATTATGTCCACTTATTATTTTAACGTATCAATGTCTAAAAGTTACAAAAGTCGAGTGTGCGAGTTGCGAAGGTAGAGTTGCAAGTTAGTGAGCTATCGGGGACTAGGATGCAATTTGAAAAAAAAGGCAGGAGCTAATTGGCAAAAAGGCAGAACAGAGGTTACAACTAAAAAAAATGCAGGACATTTATTTTATTATAGCCCCCCTAAAAAAGAAAACATATCAAGTGGTAGCGCCCTTCCGGAAGTCGAGTTGCGAGTTACAAAAACATAACGTTTCTCTAATTTCTTAATTTCTAATATTTAAACAGTCGTCAGAATTTTCAGTTTTACTTCGCATTTGATAAACAAAGCATGCATGTACCTAAACTTTATGCATAGCATGAGGATGGGTACCGGTATTTTGATTGCAGGATTTGAAAGAGTTGTTTGATACTTGTCTATACTAGCTTTTGACCATAAACAAGCTACTTCTGTCCAAGTTTGATACAAATCTATATTTTAAGAAAGTTATTAAAATTTTAAATACTTTAACCACAGCATAAATGTAATGTTACGTTGCAGAAAACTAAGTCCATTTATGAGTTAAATACGGATAAACAGGATTCTTTTAAAAAATTATTTCTAGATACTATCTTATGATTATAAACAAGCTTCTGTCCAAGTTTTAGAAATCCAGAATAGTTTAAGAAAGTTATAAAATTTCAAAACTTAAACCACACTGACAGAGTGAATATTTGTGGACCTGACGAATGAATGTATAGGATCGCTATGTCTCGCCTTTGCGACAACAGTCAAATACTCGACTTTGACGGTAAAATGATCTACTAATCGATTGTCATCAGTATTTTTCATTATGAATTTTTATATAGATACATGTATAAGAAGATGTGGTATGAGTGCCAATGAGACAACTCTCCATCCTAGTCAAAATTTATAAATGTAAACCATTATAGGTCAAAGTACGGTCTTCAACACGGAGCCTAGTCACATATTTTGGTCGTCTTTCTCTGGTCAAGGTTTGGTTTATTTTCATTGAACTTTTAAAATATATTTCAACGAAAACGCATGTATTTTCTTATTTTTTTTACTGTAAATTCTTCTCTCGGTCACAAATCAGCATGCAATATTTGCCACTGCACGTTCAGAAAGCAATAATCAGTTAATCTTACCTCCTCTTATATTGCAGTATTATAATAAATTTAAACATAATATCGAATTAATATTAGCAGAAATAAACACGCCTTGTCAATCTCCTATTACTTCAAATTTTCGATACAAAGAAAAACGTATTACAAGTTTAGTTTATTGAATAATGCCGTTATAAATATTGTAATGATCTACAATTACCCCTTTTTTATATTTCAAGAGTTTGTGTGAGATAATTTGCACATTACTTATATCAACGTATCATATGTTGCAGTAAATGGTATTGGTCAGTTACATAGTAATGTTTGATCTATGAGCTTGGTAAATTATACGCACATGTCATTGTGGACGAGTCAACATGCATATTGTGCATACGTGATGGTTTGAGTGTATTTCTTTCGTTTAAGCACATGACAGTTGTTTCAGAGGTTATACGTCGGTTGGACTTGTTCTGGTCTAACCTTTTCAGCATGATAATATTTCATTTTATTTCAAATTGTTGTCTTATCGGTCAATGTTTACAAACTCCTGATGTACTAAATTCCATTGAGGATGTGTATTCGAAAGTTGACTTTGCGCATGTGTTAAAATTGAAGAAAATTTTCAGAGGCTCGGAATGGGAAAATTTATCCTGATATTGTATTTTGTGAGTTTTCAATGAAATAAAGTTTATTTGTGATTTATTTAACGGAAGTTAAATCATTTTGATAGTTTAGAAGCAATTGTGTCTAGGGATGAAAATACGAGATTCTAATTGTTATCTAAGAGGGTACGTCTAAACACTGCCCAGGACCTCCTGAGTGCACTCAGGACTTAAACGTGCACCCAGTACTCTTTATAGTTATCGTATGTGCACACATGACGGATATAAGTATTCGTTGCATTCTGTTTATTTTAGTGGTAAACTTTGGTAGATTTTGAAAACAAACTTCGAGAGATATTTATTATTTTTATAAGATAATGGCAAGTGTCATTGATTACACAACTACTCAGCCTTGATTATCCAATCAACAAAATTGATTGGATTATCCTAATTGCTTATGAATATCATGTTATTAGTATAGTGTTTTGAATAAAATTGAATTAAACATTTAACTTGTTTCGGAATTGTTTCATGTTACATGTATTAAATTTACTTTATGCGTAGTGCATTTTTACGATTATGGAGAAAATAAAAAACTCCCTTTCAATGCATTTTAATACAGTTTCTCTTATGACCGTGACCTGTTATATATTTCTTGCATGAAGACATATTTCTCGTATCACACTGCTCGGTGTGATACAAAAACTCAATTTTAGTATTAGAAAAATACCTAAATATGATAAATGACAGAAACTGAGAGGAAAACGGAGATAAATTAATATTTCAGAATTTATTTAAATTCATCCAAGGCTTGCAATACTGGACAAGTACAATTTCAATAAGAAATAAAATCTTACTATATGATTGATTGATTGTTGGTTGCTAAACGTCCAGTGGCAAATATTTCATGCATATTCAGGACTAGAATAAATTAACAATAAATACAAAAGGGTAGGTTCTGTAATAGGGCGTCCGGGATTAAGGTTGGAGAAATTTAGACTGCCACGGAAATGAGGGTATACTGGAGAGGGACAGAAATTTAGCCTTGTAACAGGTCACCTACGGACCCCAAAGAGTTGTTGCAGGGTTTAACGTGCAAAGAGCGTGGCTCTTTACACGAGGCATCTGATTTAACGCCCCATTCTGACGGACGTGGCTGCAAATTTGTACATCCCGCACAGCCAAACGGACGCCCCACTTTAGCAAGGATTTTACTGCCGGTCGGAGGAAGACCAATGGTGACCATACTTCTACTCCCCAGTCACCCTTGGGGGCTCTTACTATATGAGATTTGATCATATGAAAATCGTATTTTGATAAGTATAGCAAGTTCAAGAAATGTATTACTGGACAAGAATGAGTTTTTTTTTTTTTTTTCTTTTTTTGCATAAACAGTCTAAGATTTAGATCTTTGAACACAAAATTTCTATTGAAATTTGTAGATGGCAAAATAATCAGAGAGAAAATTTTATTTGTACTTATGTAATTCCGTGGTATTGGCGTCAAGTTTCATTATGTTTTAGAATATTCACAATAGACAAAAGTAGACAACGCTGTTAAACGGGTTTTGATCCCCAAGGACGCTACATTTGGCAATAAACTTTATCGATATTTTTAACGTTTTCAAATGAAATAAATTGAATGGAAAATTTCCGACTTTGTGAAGATTTCTCAATTGGCTTCAATAATTACAAACAAAACGAAAAGTTTATTTAACATTTTGCAATTCAGTATGTTTATCATCTTTCAAAAGAAAATATTTTGTTTGCCAAGTTTACTTGTATGTGTTTATTACCATCACTAATCACAGTGACACTCCTAATTATTAAAGATCAAACGACCTAATCAACATGATAATTGGTATTGAATGTGACCATCGGTCATGCATATCCCAAAATACGGCGCGTGCCGATAAAAACTTAAGTAAATTCTCAAATATTGTATTGATTTTATGAAAACAAAAATTATAAGATCAAAAATTAAATTATCTATCGAATGCATACCCTTAACGCACACTAAAACATCTATTACATGTCCTGGGTGCATTTTTTTATGTGCTGAGTGCACTCAGGAGGTCCTGAGCGGTTTTAGACGCACGATCTAAGAGATGGTGAATTTCGCGCCACTCTTAGCTGTAGCTATGGGGACACTATGGGGATAGCTAAACTTTAGCAATTGGTACAACTACATAGCTGAGGTATAAAAACAAGAGCGGAGACATGTTCGGGTTCTGGGATTTGACAGGCAACGAGGAAAGGACGACGACAAAACATTTTAAATAAGTTCTAGTCGGACATAATTCGAAAAGTGAACATTTACGTATGCATCAGTGGCGGATCCACAACTTTTCATAAAAGGGGAAGGAAGGGGGGCTGACTGACCTAAGGGAGCCCCACTCCATTCATGCTTTAGTGATTCCCTATATAATCAACCAAATTTTTCCCACTAAAAGGGGAGGGGATCCGCCTATGTACATTTACACGGGTCAATCCTGGTATTCTGATTTATTTCAAGACTTGCATATTTGGTTGAAACTTGACGATACAAGGCAGAGTTACCCATTTGAAAAGATTGATTCATGGTTAAAGTGAAGAAAGACAACTAAAGAACAAATTAACTTTATTGAAACCGCTTAAAATTCCTGTCATATAAAAAGTAACATTAGAAGTTCAATAAATCATCTATTATATACATGTATTACATTATTCCTCGCTTTGATTAATGTATATTTTCCCAATCCCATTAACAAACCTCATTTTTATAAGTAGAGATAAACGTGTCACGACATGCTACCCAAACCCGTGACAATATTATACCTAATAGATTGAATATCAAAGGAAGAAACCAATAAAAGATATAAGGATTGTGTTTCTTCTATAAAACAAAATCAGGACCAGTAACTACATGGAGGCAAATGAGGCAAATGCCTCATGTTGGAAATTTCAAACCAAACAAAATTGAAACAAAAGCTTGCCTTCATATCAAATTGTTTTCACAAGCAGTCTCTTGCAATAAGCATGTTCTCTTCACACTGAGTCTCTGAGTCTCGATTTTGACTTGTATCCGAATATTCACAAAATCTTTGAGCTGTTGTTTTTTTGTTTTTTTTTTGTAACATCTGTATGTTGTGAACGGTCATTCTCAGCATTATGAGACTGAAGACTTGGGAAAGATCTACGATGGATGGTTAACGGTTTTGGTGTTAGGCAATGTTGCATGTGAGTTTGTCCAGACATTGTGCGGAGAATATTTTAAGAAGATACGATGCTACTGGATACAGAAAAATTGGTCGTTTCTTCGTGAAGAATTGAACTTAAAAAAAATATCAAACTGGCTCTCATTTTTGTAGATAAAACTAGATAGCTGACATGGGTTAAATTAAAGTGAGACCACCAATCTCCGGTATCAAATCATTTGAGAAAAAAACCAAAGTATTGCCATATGACCTTTACATTAAAGGGTATTAAGTAAGAAACAGCATAGGATCAGATTATCCGTTATTCTATCATGGAAGTATTATATTGACTTAATATATTACTTCCATGGTTCTATTCATAGATTACCTTATCTACATACTGATTAGTCAGTCTCACTTATGGACAAACTTTCCACGTGCATAAATTATACACTGCAGTAGTATGCTATACAAACAATAACTTTATCATTTAAACGTTGATCTGAAGTTAAATTTATTGAAAATTAAAGTCGCAAAATCTTGAGATACTACCAATGTGGCATTATACACAACACAAACCTGTGTACAAAGAAGACTTGTTACGACACCTTACCAATTACAGGTAATATACATGTAGCTGTCTGAAATTCGAAATGTCAAGGAAAACTCGTGACTATATTCAAATACCCGAAATCTCAAGGAAGACTGATTTTGAGGTGTTACTATGAACCATAAAATTAACCACTAAATTTTGATGTGTACCACAAGAGACTTGTGAAATTTATTTGTGCTAATAAATATTATCTAAAGTTGTATCCTTTAAAATTTTGAAACTATATAATTTATATATTTTTTAGGTATGATATAATTATGAATTAAATTATTTACCTATTAATACAGGAACATATATATTGACAAAGAATTACTGTTCCTAGATGTATATGACAAAAACAACTTAATAAAATTTAAAAGCCGAATTTCAGGATAAAAATGGGTTGGGCCTTTGCTGATAAAATATTTATTTCAACCATGGATAATGTATGACTTTTATTTAGCGCTGCAATCATTTTCACTTTTTATGCCTCATTTTGAAGCTCATTTTATGCCCAATTTATGGGCATTGTGTTTTCTGGTCTGTGGTTCCGTTCGCTTTTTTCGTCCGTCTGTCCCGCTTCAGGTTAAAAATTTTGGTCGAGGTTGTTTTGATGAAATTGAAGTCCAATCAACTTGAAACTGAGTACACATGTTCCCTGTGATATGATCTTTTAATTTCAATGCCAGGTTAAAGGTTTTTACCCTAACTTCACGATCCACTGGCACTGAACATAGAAAATGATAGTGCAGATGGGGCATCCATGTACTATGGACACATTCTTTTGTATATGTAAAACAAGGATTTGTATAGTAAGAAAGACTTGGTAAAAGTAATTTTGTAACGCCTTGCATTATTAAAATCTTGTTTCTATATTTTAGAATCACTGTATGTCAGTGTGAAAACCTATAATATTTATAAATTTGTTTTATTGTGTCCATTTCTTTTAATTTTTCTTCATTTTCAATTCTTCATAGATTTAATTGTATTCAAATCATTATCATTGTAATCATTTGTACCAAATTTTACTTCATTATTCTGCCTGTGATGGACGCCTTTGATTGACAAAAATTAAATATATGTATAGAACAAATAATTGATTTCCATCTTTTATAGTTAGTAACTGTCCGGACCGTTAAAATTTCCAAAAATCACATTGGCCTCCCTCCTATGTTTAAAGTCATTACACCTTTGCCACCGCTTTTTGGCTGTGGGGATGTACAAGTAGTCAGCAACGTCCAGTCGAAATGGGGACATTAAATCCAATGCATTGTGTTGAGATAGCGCTAATATCGTTTGAACCTTCGCAACAACCTTTTGGGTTGTCCGTAGGTGGCCTAGTCTGTTGCAAGGCATCTTCATTTTCGGACGGCCTCTATTACTGGACCTAACTATTGTTTGCTCGCCTTCGACATGCATGAAATATTTTCCACTAGGGACGCAACCAACAATCAATCAATCAATCAATCCAACATTTTTAATGTTTTCCGTCTATTATTAGGTTGCACTTTGTAAATACAGCTGTTTTTCAAACCACGCCTCTTTGGGGAGATATAGAATATTCATAGCCAATTAATTTTGTTTACGTATTGGTTCCCGGATATGATCTCTATGTTTCATCTCATAGAGACATAACTTGGGAATGTTACCAGTAAATATACATATTCATAGTGATCAAGTTGAAGTCTGTGGAAATCCTTAAGTCAAGGTTGGGTAGTATAGAAATTTAATGTAAGTTTAAACTCTTAGAAGTTCGGGCATATAAACGTTGAAAATATGCCGCACAGCCCTATATTTTGACCTTTGAAAAAATAGTAGTGCATATGAACTTTCCATTCCAGGATATATTTTTTCAAAACTTCATAGTAAAAGTGGTACAGTTTTAGCCGTGAAAGGAGTTCCTATGGGAAATTGCATTGTTGATATTTACAGAAATGCAACCTATATTGGGTAAAAAAAGGAATATACAGAATTTCACCAAATCTGGTTTAACTCAGAGATTTTAATGAAATTAACTCAAATATGAAGTTTTATAAATATTTCATGAAGATTGAGAAAATCCTGGCCTTAACTATGATGACTCAGCATAAATTCACAGTTTACAGTATGCATAGTTTAGTTAAAGCCCTGAATGCAAAATAAATTCATTATATGTGCATATTAGTAATTTAAATTGTTTAGAAGTGATTAAATTTACTCTTCGCAGTCATTGAAACTCATAGATCCTTCCTGAATATTATTGGTGGGTGTTTTATCCTGTCGATAACCCAAAAGTAAGCCGTAGCACCTAAATGTGCTTTTGTGATCATGGCATAAAAATACAAGCTAGAAATACAAAAATACCTCAATAAAACTTACAATAGTGTGTTCTATCCTAAATATGCACTAAATATTCCATGTTGCTAGAAACAGCAGAATAATTTAGAAAATTTGAGGCCCCAGGGCAAAAACAGAGAAAATGCCTACCCCTGGGTCATAAAACAAATAATTTAACTTGTAAATGCTATGACTTTATTATTTTAAAGGTCTTTTGTATAGAAACCAATAACTGTACTTGGAAGTTATGCAAAATCAGATGTTAGCAGTCATTTCTATAAAACTTTTAGTGAATTCATACATCAGACTGATATCTTCATTCATACAACTTTTGCAAATATGGCTTTGTTTAAACACTTCTAGTTCATATATTAGCTAAATTATGTTAGATATATGGTAAGAGATGATACTGTTGTGACAAGATTTCTTAACTGACCATTTGAGGCAGTAATTGTGAACTTTCATTGACAAATAGGCATACAGTAAGATGTGGACTGGAGACAGAGGCAGGATTGGACACTTTATATAATCTTGAATGTTGGAATGATTAGCTGCTAAACATTACATTTATAGTGTTCTGAAATGCTTTCAATTTGTTATCAAAATAGTTTCAAACAGGTTCTAGACAGTTCATGTCAGCAAACATGCTCATAGGGTAAGCTGGCAATAATTAAAGTCTTGTTTTCAAATTCTGTAAAAATTGATACAGGGTGGGGTATAAATGTACTGTAAAAGAAAACTTAGAGTATATGCAGTGATTTCTTTCAGGCTATAATTCTAAGATATAAGTATTGTTGTGAGAAAAGTGTTTTTAGAAAGTTTTCTATTGAATAAATGTGAGTATAGGTTGCACTTTGTAAATACAGCTGTTTTTCAAACCACGCCTCTTTGGGGAGATATAGAATATTCATAGCCAATTAATTTTGTTTACGTATTGGTTCCCGGATATGATCTCTATGTTTCATCTCATAGAGACATAACTTGGGAATGTTACCAGTAAATATACATATTCATAGTGATCAAGTTGAAGTCTGTGGAAATCCTTAAGTCAAGGTTGGGTAGTATAGAAATTTAATGTAAGTTTAAACTCTTAGAAGTTCGGGCATATAAACGTTGAAAATATGCCGCACAGCCCTATATTTTGACCTTTGAAAAATAGTAGTGCATATGAACTTTCCATTCCAGGATATATTTTTTTCAAAACTTCATAGTAAAAGTGGTACAGTTTTAGCCGTGAAAGGAGTTCCTATGGAAATTGCATTGTTGATATTTACAGAAATGCAACCTATTAGGGACGACATAAAAATCAATGAAGGATAAAAACTTAATTAAAATATCCTTATTGGTCAATCAATTTTCCCAAATTAAGTTAAGAGGGGTAGGGGGTTAGTGAAAAACTATATGAATTAAATTTTTTATCCTACATTGAACTTTTGATGTCGACCTTACGCTGTTTACGTATACGTTATTGTAGCATCTTTAGGAGAAACCAGCGCTCATAGTGGGTCTCATTAGGGTCTACGCGACGCGGGATTGCCGATTTTTGTAAGCGTGACGATTGAAAGTCAAATTATTGTGCCGTGAAACGTCCAGCGGGACACGGAATTTACAAAGAAATGAGAATTGCTTAAGTACATAGTGTAAGCGGATACGGAATGTGACAAAACAGTAAGCGGGATCCGGGATCAGAACCCCCAATGAGACCCCTTCATAAGAAGCTACCATTTGATTCTTTGGGGATGTATTTAAAAAAAAAATTTTGCAAAGTTGTCTGTCCAGCAAATATTTTTTACTCATAACTCCTGTCCTGCATTTTTTCCAATTTTCATCCGTGCTGCGTGAAAGAACTTGTGAACACAACCGTAGAATTGTACACAAAATAGGTGTGCATTGCCCGTCAATAAGGACAATCGATCATGCGTTACATTTAAACCTTTCATCATACCAGGGTATTGACAGATATTACTTTTGTTGTAACATTCTAATCATTCTGTTAATTCATTCGAATTTGAAAGCGGAAATATTTTCACTGCATTTAATAAAAGAAGTTTAAGTTATTTTGTACAGGTTCAATAATATGTACGATAGCCGACACAATTGACATGTATGCATGGCACATTTGCCACTGAATGCATATAAAACAAATATCAGTTAATCAAAAAACAAATTTTGAAGATATTAAGCGATTAATTATATGAGGGGCAAGATATAAGTTATAATCTCTATACTAGGGAAAAGCTCTCGGTTACAAAGAAAACATTACAATGGCAAACAAGACTGTATGTGATTTTGGGCTAGAAAAAATTGAACTTAAGATAAGTTATATAAGAGAACAATGGTTATGGATTTTCTTTTTCCATGTGATAACCAATGACAATAGTAGATGCACTTGGGCAAATATCAAACTCGCTCCGACTATGAAAGAAATATTTGCCACTGGATATTTTAAGCAAGCAACAATATAATTATATTTAAAGTATAAATTCCGTGTAATAAAATCTCTGCATTTGGCTTTCGACACATACAAAAAAAACCACTTTATTTACCACCGAATTCATATTTCAATGCACTTTTAAACTTCGTTATCAAGACAAACAACCAAAGATAAATGGGGTCGTTCAGTCGAGGATTCATGGGTCGTTAAAGCGTCGGAAAAGAAATCAGAATTCATATCAGGTATTAATACATCTCCATTGATCGGTATCACTGCATATTTCCTCAGTGCACATACTCATTTCACGCCACAGGTCAAGTCGTTACATTTTAAAATGTTTATTAAAAATCGTAATGTTGAATGATTGGCAGACAAACATTCCGTAGCTTTCAAAAATACGTTTCATTTTAATGATTATTTTTCCTGGTCCTAAATATTTATTCTCAATCTTTCCCAACAGGCTTAGAGTTTAATAATACATGCCGATCAATACACGCTAATCTCATTTTAACCCTTGAACTAGTTCACTTAATTGTAATCTCTTCCCGCCATTCAAAGGCTCGTTGTAAACTGATCATAGGCGGAACCAGTGGGTGGGGAAAGTTTGGTTGACTAGGAATTACTGAAGCATGACTGGAGCCCCCTTTATGTCAGTCAGCGCCCCCACCCCCTTAAGAAAAGTTCTGGATCCGCCACTGCCGATGTCCGCAACACATTATTTTGCACGCGTTAACGATTTCCACATTTGAAATGATATACATGATTTTTAAATCTTAATTAAAAAAATTTCTTACACCAATTCTGTAATAAATCGAACTAATTTAGCTGTATACTAAGATTAATTATCATCATGTGTAACAACAGTTTAAAACATAAATGTAATCCTGAAAAAATCCTACCCTTCACCCCTGAATATCAAATTAATGGTCCCCTTAGATAAATAGGATCATCGAAATTTAGACTGTTATTGCATGATAGTATATCACTAATATATGTGGGAGATTGGTTATTCTCTTTGGAAAATATGAACTGGTTGTAATAATAATGTTAATTAAATGTCTGACAAAACACTGGAATATAACAAATAGACTGGTACATGTATGTGAACCATAAGTTTACTTACCCCCTTTTCCCTCCTTTATTCTAGCAATCTAAAACATAAATTAGATATCACGAGTCTGTCGTGTACATACCAAAAGTACGCACCTGCAATCATGAACATTTCAATTTAATAAGTACCCTTTAAATCTGCTTTACCGTATTGTCAATCCTTAATATGTCAATCAATGTATTACTCCGTTATTGATTGACATTTAGATCAATATTACGTCTCGCCTACTGATAAAGGTATCCTTTGATGGTAATAAAGTTACAGTTGATTGACAAGTGGCAATAAGTGAAAATCGTTCATGTGTGCAGATGAACCCAAACGAGTTCAATTGATGTGGAATGTCAATTTATAGATTGATTAAAGGAAATTCAAAAGGTATTTACCATCTAATAAGCGACAGATGCAATAATTATTGTATTTCCTATTTGAAAATTTTAATTGCATTATTTAGATGTGTATATTATTTATTACGTTATATAACTTTAGAACAACGTAAATAACTCGAGAGCTCGAGGTCTTCTTTAAAATTAATCGTACTGTTAAAGGGTCGTCGTTATCTGATGGTATCAGAGGGATTAAAGGAAAAGTCAAATCTGCCGAACGGAAAGCGAAAATGGCGCCGGACAGCTAATTTAAAATACGAAATCCAATACAGGTGCAGAATGTCTAGAAAATCGATCTAGTCAATAATAATAGCTCTAGTCAATAATATTAGCGTTTTGCTCGGCATTATCTGTAGTAAGCGGGCGAATTCGATGTTTGGTTTTCCTAGTGAGCTCTTCCTTTAGGTAGCAATATACAGTTGGGAGGTGGGTTTTGCATTTTGGCCACCGTGAATTTTTAGATTTGAAAGTTATTGTGCAATAAACATGATAAAATTGACTTTTAGATAGCTGAAGAATAATATAGCTTTCAAAGTGGGTTTATTTGAACATTAAGATTTTTTGGCATGTTTTACAGGCCATTTTCTGTTTTACAGTACGTATTTTCACACCCGTACCACCCATAGGTACAGAAATTATTGTAGTATTTTCCAACAAATATCATGAATATTTAAGCCTCAAATTTTCAATTCAGATTTATGGAAAAATGAGGTGAAATGCATATGGTTTTTTTATCTATAGATCTATAAATGTCAATGGTTTCAGAAAAGGTATCACTCTAATGGATTGAAATTCTACTCTGGACCTAATTTTGGGGACTTTTGTGACAATTTCTCCCTTTTGCAATATTTTGTATCAAATAAATGCAGATTGTTGCCATGGTTTCACCAAAAGAGATTATATTTTACCATTTCAACTATTGGAAATCAAATCTTTGGAAGATGCTTTTTCCATACATATGAACATGCATAACATTAACATTAAGCCTTATTTGTTAGAAAGCAAGGAAAGAGGGTAATTAAAATTATGAGTGTCAATTTTAAGTTTTTTCCTAACTGTGTATTGCTACCTTATCTTGTCCCTAAATCTTCTGTGTCTAATAAGCTCTATTTATAAAAACGTTTTGTGACCCGTGAGTTAAATAATAATAAATGTGTCAAAACTGACTTCATATCTACACAATACATGACATTCCAATTTCGTTTTTTATGAATGAACTGCCCTGGTTGACTTGGCTTAATTTGGGGAAATGCTTCAAAGGACATTGTGACATGAATATATTTGCTTTGTGACGTCAAAGTTTTCCGGAAAAGCACCAATTGGAAGATCATGTATGAACTGATGAAACATTTGTGAAATGGACCCAAAGACATAACAGATTGATGGTTTAAAACACAATGCAAGCAGGCAAAAATAATCCTTTCCTATTTTTAGGGACATGTAACAGGAAAAATTTTTTGGTGCCTATAAATAAATATTTGTTTGTATGCCCCTGTGGTAGTGGAGCCATTTTGTTTTCTTGTCTTTGACATGTTTGACTCTATCGTCCTTGACAGACATAAATCGTAGGTATACTTTACAGTCTTAATCATCAAACAAACAAAAAAGTACCCCAACACATAAAAATGTTTCCATCATAATAATGCAGGGTGGATCCAGGAATTTGTAAGGTGGTCACCTTGGGAACTCTTATAAAATTCAATTTTGTTTTATTGATCTCAATGTCATGAAAATAGTAACATTTAAAGCAAATGGTTAAACAAAACTTATAAAATTGATTCCATTTCTTTTTCGTGGATGCCTGCGCAAACGTGTCATCGATCACATCAAGTTCTAAATGTAAATTATAATGCACATGCATCAGTGCAAGTCCATTTAGTCGTTTCTGGCCCATTGTTGCATGTAAAAATGTTTTCAGTAACCTGAGCCCACTATTCGAATGTGCCACATTCACAACTTGTTACACTCATGGTGCAAACAATTATGATAATGGCAAAATGTTCGATAGTCAAGCTTGTACCAGAATTAAAACTCTTATCTGATACATAAAATTGAGAATGGAAATGGGAATGTGTCAAAGAGACAACAACCCGACCACAGAACAGACAACAACATGTTTTGCATCATCCCTATGACCTCTAATTGGAATGTTTTGCTTACCTCAAAGCAAATTAATTTACAGATCAACTTTAAAACAGTTCTGTTTGCTTTGATTTGCTCAGTCATGGCTCAATCAATAAAAGTTTGTATATTGACCACCTTTTCTCAATATTGTCAAGGAAAAGCTGTGATTTGGCTCTTGCCTCAGCATGAGTCTTTTACAAGGTTTGCCATCTTACCAAAATGTTCATTTAGTCTAGTTCAAGCATGTGCCATTTTATTTAATGGTTTGTATGCTAGGGTTCCCAAATTGTCAACCCCAAATAGAGCACAATATATGCAATAAGCTCCTTCTTTTGAAGGGGAGTACACAAACCTGTCATATGGATTCAGACAAAATCTCAGAAACAATCTGTTCTTTCCTGTGTATTTTTTACGGAAAAGTTATTAATTTGATTGTCTTCACTACTCAATGATTTTATGATCTTGCATATATATTTGATTTTAGATGTACCTGATTCTAAAACATTTGATGTAACTCTAATAATAACGTTAATTAGACACCTGACTGATCTGACCCCTCCTCATGGTGGATTTGACCAGTTGCCATCTGATAATGAAACTACACCGACTTCAGATTTAGCCAGGATAAAATATTACAGAAACTATGTGGCTCACCTGGATGAGGGAAAGTAGACAGTACTACATTCACCACAGCATGGGATAATATAACTAATGTAAGTTCATTTTAAATAATATGTTGTTCACCACATTTATGGACGATATTACTTGTTCAACTAGTAATTTAATATCTTAACCCTTTCCTTTTATACGCCCGCTTACGGACGTTTTATGGTATACCTCTGTCCGTCCGTCCGTCCGTCCGTCCGTCCATCTGTCCGTCCATCCATCCGTCGTCAACATGTCGGACAATAACTCAAAACGCTTGAACCAATTTGCATGAAACTGCTGAATTGTTTATATCTATTGACGTGAGCTCCCTTTTGTTTTTATAAATTTTAGATTAAAAGTTTCTGAGTTTCGCTTTTTTTTCATTAAAAAGGGAATTTTCCAGTTTTCGGACAATAACTCAAAACCACTTTTACCAATTTGTTTGACACTTTGGTGAATTGTTTATATCTATTGACATGAGCTCCCTTTCGATTTTTATAAATTTTAGATTTTATGTTTCGAGTTATGAGGTTTTAATCATTAAAAAGGGGATTTTCCATTTTCGGACAATAACTCAAAATGCTAACAGCAGTTTTCATGAAACTTTGGTGAATTGTTTATATCTATTGACTAAAGCTCCTTTCGATTTTTATAAATTTTAAATTTTATGTTTCAGAGTTATGTGATTTTATTCATAAAGGGATTTTCCAGTTTTCAGACAATGCTTAGAGCAGTTATCATGAAACTTTAGTGACTGGTTTATATCTAGGAAGATAACCTCCTTTAGTTTTTCATGAATTTCTGATATGACATTGAGAAGTAATTGAACTTTATTCTTTGAAAAGCGACGGCGATCATGCGCTCATGGCGCAGCTGTTTATTAATATTGGTCAGTGGCATAACAAAAGATACATGTATACAAACCCTACAATAGAATCAATACAGGAAGAGTATCTTCAGTGGCTGTTAAAATATTTTTATTCCCCACCGCATCGTAGGAGGCATTAAGTTTTAGGCCAAAAAAATATATGTCTGTTTACGGTTACCCGACCGTCCCTATTTTTGCGCCGACCCTAAGTCATTTTATTTCCGTCGTAAAGTGAAAAATAAACTGAACTCGTGTCAAAAGTGAAGTTAGTGTTGCCAATAATATAAATTAATTGTCTGATACATCCCAATGTTCACAATCGTGAATACGATAGCTGTTTTAAGGAAATTCCTGACTCGTGTGATGAAATAACTACTTTGCCGCCATTTTTTCCAACCAATGAGAAAGAGATATAATCCAATCATTAAAAATCAGATAAACTCGCCCATGAACAACTCGAACCACGACAAGATTTAAACGGCATGACACAAAATTATGTCACAAAAATAAAATGAAAAATAAAATAAAATGGAAATACTGACCTACCTACCCTATTTTTTAAGCATGTAACCTTAAACAGACATATATTTTTTTTTGGCCTTACCCTTGTCTGTCTGTATGTCTGTACGTCCAGAAATTGGTTTCCATTCTCTAACTTAAGTTTGCCTTAATCAAATGCTATGAAACTTATACACAAAACTCAGATCAAATACAAATTTGGGTAGCTTTATTACTGTTCCTGAGTTATGTCCCTTTATAATGTTATATGCAAGCAGGGCATCATCTGCATGATCTGTGTCCCATGGACACATTCCCCATTTATTTATATACATTAATAAAAGATTCTGTGCTTGCTATATACGTTGGCCATATACTCCTTGTACAATTTGTAATTTTTGACATTCTATCTTTTCAGCTCAACTGACCGAAAGGTTTTTCTCATCACTTGGCATCCGTCGTCAGTCGTCCACTGTTGTTGTCAAATTTAACCAATCTTGGCCACAAACATCATTGGGGTATGTAGTTTTAGAAATGTGTCCGATGTCCCCGCTGCCACCCAACATGGCCGACATGGCTAAAAATAGAACATAGCCCTAGGTAAATGCAAGTTTTGCCTATTATCTTGAAAACCCTATGATAAGGGAAATTCTGACAGGGCAGAAATGTTCAGAATGTTCAGATCTACCTGCTGTTCATTTACATCAAAACTGTCAAACGACTTCTTCTAGGAGTTATTGCCCTTCAGTGTCATATTTTACCAATTTTTTTCATTTTGCTGATTATTTTGAAAACCTAAATAGATAGAGAAAACTTTATCTAGGAAAATGATCAAAAGACAAGATCTACAAATGAGTCAAACATGGCTTAAATTGTCAGACGACTCCTTATTGAGCTAATGTCCTTTTACCATGAATTTTACCATTTTTTTGGCATTTTGATTATTATCTTACAAAACTCTTCTCCTCTGAAACTACACAGCAAAATTTAACCAAACTTGCCACAATTTATATGAATGTGTCATGTTTAAAAATGTGTCTGATGGTCTGGGCTGCAAACAAACATGGCTGACATGGCTAAAGATAGAATATAGGGGTAAAATGCAAGTTTTGTCTATTATCTTGAAAACTACTATGAATAGAGATAATCCGACAGGGGCAGAAATGTTCTTAATGTTGATATCTAACTGCTGTCCATTTTAAGTCAAACCTGTCAGAGGACTTCTTATAGGAGTTATTGCCTTAAATATCAAATTTTACCTTTTTTTCATTTTTATGTCCCATTTATGGGCATTATGTTTTCTGGTCTGTGCGCCTGTCCGTCCGCTTGTCCCGCTTCAGGTTAAAGTTTTGGTCGAGGTAGTTTTGATGAAGTTGAAGTCCAATCAACTTGAAACTTAGAATACATGTTCCATATGATATGATCTTTCTAAATTAATGCCAAATTAGAGATTTTCCCCATTTTCACGGTCCACTGAACATAGAAAATGATAGTGCGGATGGGGCATCCGTGTACTGGGGACACATTCTTGTTGCTGATTATTTTGAAAACTATAAATATAGATAGAGAGAATCTGTATTTAAGAAAAGTGATCGGCAAGACAAGATTTACAAATAAGTCAGCATGGCTGATTGCCCTTTAATGACAATTTTACCAATTTTGGCCTTTTGCCTAATATCTTAGAAACTTTAAAAATAGATAGAAATTTTATGTAGCCCAAATGATCAATAAGATAAAATCTACAAATAAGTCAACATGACCTAAATCTATAATGATGATTTTACTTTTGTTGAAAATGCAGGTGAGCGCCACAGTCTCTTTAGAGGCTCTATTTTTTTTTTATCTGTTTACTATTGCAACCTTATAATGCTTATACTTACTACAGATTTAGTCAGAGGTAGACTGACAATGACTGGCATTCATCTTCTGACTACACTTGTTAGGCTCAGTTAACAGAGAATGATGAGCCAGGCAGGGAACAACATGCACTCAATGTACATACTTAGATGTTTTGTTAGAATCCCTTATGATTAGTTACCAGTGTATATATTAATGCAAACATATTGATTCAATTCAGTTATTCAAGTTGCCTCAATTAATTCAATTTATACATTCGCTGAAGAGAAGCATTGATATAAACACTAAAACAAAACAGTTTACTTCATTTAAATTTGCTTGATAAATGGTTTACTTATATCTGGGTTTTTAAAATTATTATATAGATAAATGCAGTTATTTTATATAAGCCAAACATTGTGTTATCAGAGGCAAACTAGCACTTAATTTTTGTCGAGCTCATGACTTAGGTCAGAAAGCTCGACATAGGGATAGTGATCCGCGTGGCGGTGGCGCCTGTAAGCTAACTTCTTAAAAGCTGAATATTTTGGAATGTAGAAGACCTGGATCCTTCATACTTAGTATATAGATGCCTTATATTATGAAGTTTCTGTCCGTCATATGTCCATTGTCCTTGACCTCATTTTCATGGTTCAGTGACTACTTGAAAAAAAGTTAAGATTGTTTAGTATTCTTAATTCTCTCTTATTATGAGTAATAGGATAACTGTATTTGGTATGTGCGTACCTTGCAAGGTCCTCATGCCTGTCAGACAGTTTTCACTTGACCTCAACCTCATTTCATGGATCAGTGAACAAGGTTAAGTTTTCGTGGTCAAGTCCATATCTCAGATACTATAAGCAATAGGTCTACTATATTTGGTGTATGGAATGATTGTAAGGTGTACATGTCCAACTGGCAGGTGTTATGTGACCTTGACCTCATTTTCATGGTTCAGTGGTTTAAGTTAAGTTTTTGTGTTTTGGTCTGTTTTTCTAATACTGTATGCAATAGGTCAACTATATTTGGTGTATGAAAATATTTTACGATGTACATGTCAGTCTGGCATGTTTTATTTGACCTTGACCTCATTTTACGGTTCATTGCTCAATGTTAAGTTTTTGTTTTTTGGTCTGTTTTTCTAATACTATAAGCAATAGGTCAACTATATTTGGTGTATGGAATGATTGTAAGGTGTATATGTCTGTCTGGCAATTATCATCTGACCATGACCTCATTTTCATGGTTCATTGGTCAATCTTAAGTTTTCCTGGTTAAGTTTGTTTCTCAGATACTATATGCAATAGGTCAACTATGTTTAAAGCATGTAATGATTATAAGGTATACATGTCTGTCTGGTAGGGTTTATCTGACCATGACCTCATTTTCATGGTTCATTGATCAGCTAAATTTTCCTGGTTAAGTTTCTTTCTGAGATACTATGTGCAATAGGTCAACGATATTTAAAGCATATTTGGTGTTTGGAATGATTGTAAGGTGTACATGTATTTCCAGTTCGGTTTATCTGACCTTGACCTCATTTTCTTGGATCATGTTAAGTTTATGTGGTAGTAAAGCTTTATATTTAGGACTATCAACCTAAAATCAATGGTCAGTAAAGAAGGCGAGACATTACAGCGTGTGCACTCTTGTCTGAAGTTAAAAGAGTCACTTCTCCTGTTATTCTGAAATAGTGTGAACCCTGTATAAACTGAGTCACTGCAATATTGGAACCCTGTTTTCTCGGAAGTAATTTATACCTGTGAATTATGTTGTATTTTCTCAGAATTTCCGTAGCTGAAATGGGTAATTTTTTGAATGAGAATAAATTTCTGGTAATTCTTTTAGAAAAATGACTTCAGGTTAACACTGATGTTCTATATTTAAAGTTAAAAGAAATTGTTTCAAACACAAACTTGTATTTTCAGCGAAAATCACATAGCCTGAGTCCTGTCTTGGATGTCTTACATGAGTTTGTATAATGAACAAAATATTGAAAAGGTTTTAAAACGAGATCAGAAGAAATGTCTGACCAGCTCAAACAAATTTTTGGACTCCCTTAAGGGTGAAAATTCAATCTCATCTCATTTATATAAAAAAAAAACTACTGACGTTTACAAATTAGAGAAAAGGAAGTGTGGTTTGATTGTATATAAGACACCTATCTACAAAAGTTTACTGAACTATTGATTATGCTTCATTTAAATAACAAACTTTGCTAGAATAAGATCTATAAAAGTAAGACACGATGTAACCCTTGTCACATGCATATCCCATGCAGTACTTCAAAAGAGACCTGCAGACATTTGCTGCTTCAAATAAAACATTTAAAAATAATTGATTTAATGTTATAGTTAACATTGTGGATAGTATTCAAGTCAGATTGGCTGCATCACAGCACTAACATGCTTTGATTTGTACACATTGCATACTATTCTATGAATTTAAAATCTGTATGTCAATGTAACATAAAAACGCCCAAAAGGACCTATTTTATCAGTAGTATAGATGTTTAACATTTCTTTCCCCAAATGTGACCTACCGATTTAAACTTATCAGCAACACGATGGGTGCACATGTGGAGCAGAATCTGCTTACCCTTCCGAGCACCTGAGACCTGTTGCTCAGTCTTTAAGTTTTCTATGTTGTGTTTTGTATACTGTTGTTTGTCTGTCTGTTTGTTTTTTCTTTTTAGCCATTGCGTTGTCAGTTTATTTTCGCCTTATGAGCTTGAATGTCCATTTGGTATCTTTTGCCTCTCTTTTGCAAATAAAAGTTGAGATAAACATGATAAGAACAAGTAATTCACCACGTCACCCATATCATGTTGTAATAATTGAAGTTAAATGTGTCATAGAAAATCAATTTTAGCAGTTTTGTAAAATATAAAGAATTAATTAGTTTTCTAATTGTTTCTGATTTGCAAATACATGTACACTGCATTCAAGAACTAATAAGATTTTTTAACACAGTGTTTGTCAATATCCGAATATCTTCTTCAAAATGTACATGATCCATGCATGTGATCGATCTTTTCCAGTCATAATTAGATTCAAAGCTTTTCATTTTTTAAGGCTAATTTAATTTTTGTTAAAGGTAGAAAGGAATAAGTCACATTAACCCGTGTTATTTAACTGATGAACATTTCCAGGCTATCAGTATATTAGGTGAAAACCAAGAAAGCAGGAGTGTGATAAGTCATATTTATCTGATGAATACAGTTCTCTATTCATTTCCAGGCTATCAGTAGATTAGGTGGACAGCAAATGAAGCAAGAGTGTGATGACTTGAAGGTGAAGATACTGGATCATACTAATCCGGAAATTATGCAGGACATTAAATGTTCAAAAGATGAAATAATGGAACTGAAAAGTCAATGAAGAGCTTGAATAAGTCAGTGAAGAGCTTAAAGAGATCAAAGAAAGATATGACAGTAGAAGTGAAAAGTTGAAAAATCTCATGAAGATATGACAGTAGAAGTGAAAAAGTCAATGAAGACCTTGAATGAGTCAGTGAAGAGCTTAAAAGATCAAAGAAAGATATGACAGTAGAAGTGAAAAGTTGAAAACATCTCATGAAGATACAGTTCCTTGGAATATTAGAGGTAAATATTTGGCAGTCAACCATTGTAATATTTAAGGATGTTCAATTTTGGCCAAATTGGCCCTGAAATATATTTCAAACTATATCTGATTTTTGTCGAGCCTGCGACTTTTGTCGCAAAAGCGAGACATAGCGATCCTACATTCTGTCGTCGTTGGCATCCATAAATATTCACTCTGTGGTTAAAGTTTTGAAATTTTAATAACTTTCTTAAACTATCCTGGATTTCTACCAAACTTGGACAGAAGCTTGTTTATGATCAAAAAATAGTATCCAAAAGTAAATTTTGTAAAAAAATACTGTTTTCCGTATTTTACTTATAAATGGACTTAGTTTTTCTGCCAGTTCACATTACATTCACTCTGTGGTTAAAGTTTTAAAATTTTAATAACTTTCTTAAACTATCCTGGATTTGTACCAACTTGGACAGAAGCTTTTTATGATCAAAAGCTAGTATCTAGAAGGAAATTTTGTAAAATATATTTTCTGTTTTTCCGTGATATTACTTATAAATTATGGACAGTTTTTCTTCCAGTTAACATTACATTCACTCTGTGGTTACAGTTTTGAAAATTTTAATAACTTTCTTAAACTATCCTGGATTTGTACCAAACTTGGACAGAAGCTTGTTTATGATCAAAAGCTAGTATCTAGAAGGAAATTTTGTAAAATTTATTTCCTGTTTTTCCGTGATATAACTTATAAATGGACTTAGTTTTTCTTCCAGTTAACATTACATACAGTCTGTAGTTAAAGTTTTAAAACATTTATTAGATTCATAAACCATTCTGCATTTTACCAAACTTGGACAGAAGCTTTTACAATCAAAAGATAGTATCTATAGGAACATTTTAATAATTTTTTCCCGCTTTTGTTTGAGCCTGTGACTAGCAGCAAAAGTAAGCGAGACACTGGGTTCCATGGAACCCTGACGAATTTTTACTGTGTAAATGTTAAATATATGTTAATAATAATAATAATTTTTATTTTCAGTCGGTCCACGGTTAACAAAACAGCTAATCCGCCTGTGGCCTTCTAATCTACATATAAGAAAAACAACTTTTAAAAGATAATAATACATAAACAAAAGGGTAATAAAGCAAAACATACTACACTGCATACAAGAGCACATGTATAGTACAGGTAGACAAATACCACTGACTTAAATAAAAGTATATATATTTATAGTAAAATTGTTAGATTAAAACTGCGAAAAGTTCTCTGTATTTTTAAGAGATCTAAAGCTTGACATTTTGTTTTAAAACATTAATTTATACTTTTACTTTCTTTCAAAGTCAAAGGCAAGGAATTCCACAACAAGGTTCCAGAATACATAAATGTTCTTTACCACAATTAGTTTCATATCGTTGAACAAATATATTATTTTGGAAGATGATCTTTAAAATGCATAGTTATTAACAACTAAATAACTTGAAAATAGTTCAGATAAATATTCAGGTGCTAGATTATTTATACACTTATATACCATCACTGTCATAAAATATTTAATTCTATTATAAATAGTAAGCTATCCTAACTTTTTAAACATAACTGATGAAGAGATATCAAAACTTGCATTCAAAATGATCCTTGCTGCCCTCTGTTGTAACTTGTATACTAGTAATTTGTCAATATTAGTTTTGAAGCATTTCCACACAGTACAGCAGTAGTCCATAATTGAAATATCCATTATAATATAGTTTGAGAACACTTACTGGAAGATATGCTTTTAGTCGGCCCATAAGATGCAGTCTGCTTACAATTACTGCACAAAGTTTGTCAATTTGATTTTCCCACGAAAGAGATTTGTCAATATGGATTCCTAGCAGTTTTTGATTATGAACGACGTCTATTATATGTTCATCATCAAATTTGATACTTAATTCTGTTTCAAAAACATTTTGTCTATTAGAACGAATTAACATGACCTTAGTCTTATCTCTATTCAATATCATATCATCTCCTGCTCCACATGTGGCACCCATCTTGTTGCAAGGTTAACATGTCTATCACAGACCTTGACCAAATCTCAAGGTTAACAGTCAGGAAATTTTACATGACATATAATTAACACATTCATTAATCCATTATTCATGTTATTGGACAGACACAGTGAATAATATATCATAAAAATAAGAAGATGTGGTATAACTGCCAATGAGACAACGGTCCACCAGAGACTAAAACCCATACTGCATAGTCAGCTATAAAGGGACCCGAAATGACAAATATATAACCCCATTATTGCTGAAGGTGCAATGCATTGAAAGGAACAAGGAATTATTGACAAATGGAAGGCCTCTCTTGATTTTTGTCTCGCTCATGCGACAAAAGTCACAGTATGCAAAACATAGAGATTACTATCTGGTGGGGCAGCGTAAACCATTTGTATAAAGCTTTATATTTCAGAAGGTACAAGACCTGGATAGTTTACATCTGTCATATGTTCATTGTCCTTGACCTCATTTTTAAGGTTCAGCGACTGCTTGAAATTGTTTTTTTTTAGTCTTTTTGTCATGTGAATTTCTCACTTATGACTAATAGGATAACTATATTTGGTATATGGGTTCCTTGCAACATCTACATGTCTGTCAGACAGAGTTCATCTTACCTCGACCTCATGTCATGGATCAGTGATCAAAGTTAAAGTAACATAATTAGGTCTGTTTCTCCGAAACTATTAGCAGTAGGTCAACTATATGTGGTGTATGGAATGATTGTAAATGGTACATGCCAGTCTATAAGGTTTCATCTGACCTTGACCTTATTTTCTTGGTTCATTGGTTAATGTTAGGTTTTTATACGCCCGCCACGGATGTATTATGGTATACCATTGACTGTCTGTCCGTCCGCCTGTCCGTCCGTCCGTCTGTCTGTCTGTCTGTTCGTCCGTCCGTCCGTCGTCAACATGTCGGACATTAACTCAAAAAGCTTTAACCAATATGCATGAAACTTCGTGAATTGTTTATATCTATTGACGTGAGCTCCCTTTTGTTTTTAGAAATTTTGATTTTCCGTTTCTGAGTTTTGGGGTTTTATTCATTAAAAAGGGGATTTTCCAGTTTTCCGACAATAACTCAAGAATGCTTTCACCAACTTGCAAGAAATTGTGGTGAATTGTTTATATCTATTGACATGAGCTCCTTTCGATTTTTATGAACTTTAGATTTTTCGCTTCCGAGTTGCAGGGTTTTATTCATAAAAAGGGTGATTTTCCAGTTTTCGGACAATAACTCAAAATGCTTTCAGCAGTTCTCATGAAACTTTGGTGAATTGTTTATATCTGTTGATGTAAGCTCCTTTAGAATTTTATAAATTTTAGAGTTTACATTTCTGAGTTATGGTATTTTATTCATTAAAAAGGGGATTTTCCAGTTTTGGACAATAACTCAAAAATGTTTTCAGCAGTTCTCATGAAACTTTGGTGAATTATTTATAGCTATTGATGTAATCTCCTATTGATTTTCATAAATTTCAAATATGACATTGAGAAGAAATTGAACTTTATTTGTTTATAGTCTGACAACAGATTTACTAAGTATTGCGCTACAGCACAGTGTATTGCACAACAGCAAGAAATCTTTAGTTGAATATAAATTCAATTCATATAACCAATTTCAAGTTCTTTGACTACATTTATTCAGAAACCTATAATATATCAAATATTTAATTACAATCCAAATTCAGACCTGTATCTAGCTTGAATATTATGTCCATTTTGCCCCAACTGTTCAGGGTGGACCTCTGGGTGTATCCAGCTGCACTCAGCGAAGCAGTTTATTGTGTTTAGTTCTGGTTTTCAAGTAATAAGCAATAGGTCAACTATATTTGGTGTATGGAATGATTGTAAGATGTGCATGTCTGTCTGGCTGGTATTATCCGACCTTGACCTGATTTTCATGGTTCATTGGTCAATGTTATGTTATACTTATAACTAAGTATTTGTGAAAAATCACAAATTTTAGAAACATTTCTTTGTACTAGGATTTTAATATATAAGTAATATGATATTCTAAGTTGATTCTCAATGTCAAATTTCCAGTAAAATTTAGTTACAAGTTTAAGGGAAAAAGAGAGAAGATACCAAGGGCAATAGGAAGTCATATGTCCTATAAAACAGACAACAACATTAAGATACTAAGGGCAATAGGAAGTCATATGTCCAATAAAACAGACAACAATATTAAGATACCAAGGGCAATAGGAAGTCATAAGTCCAATAAAAACAGACAACAACATTAAGATACTAAGGGGCAATAGGAAGTCATATGTCCAATAAAAACAGACAACAACATTAAGATACTAAGGGCAATTGAAGTCATAAGTCCAATAACAACAACTTAAAAATTGCAGGACAAAATTTTTCATCCTAGCCCTCCATAAAAATCAAATGGTACCTCCTTATAATATCTCGACTTCTTATAAACTTAACAAAATGAATGAAAGAAGTGGGACATATATATTAATGAGATAGCAAGCAAACAACATCAGAAACCAAAAACAAAGAGAAATTTGGAATTTTAGTCAAACGAATAATGTTGCTAAAACTAGTTTCAAGCAAAACAGTTAAAGTGGTTGCACTGATTGAATGCATCAATCTTCAAAAGCAAGAAAAAGATTATAGATCTGTGAGAAAAGACATTGAGGTCATTTAAAGGGACAACAACCCAACTACACCAAAATCAAAAAGATCTAGAGGTCAATGCCTATATAATTAGAGTCAATGACTCGGCCTCTTTACTTCAATAAAACACTCAAAATTAGTTAAATTATTTGAAACTAGCAAACTCGTGTTTGTGGTGAAAAATCAAAATTCAGACAATAACCAAATACTTTAACTGCAGAATAATCTAAATAAATATTTAATTATTCATTTTTAGCACAAATTAATGAGATCCTTGTGAGTGGAAG
>CM029595.1:84503-186388 GCA_017311375.1 Mytilus coruscus
TAGCACAGTAGCACAATTTTTTGAGGGGTGCAACAACACAGCACTGCGGAATAGAAAGAAATCTTCAATTGTTCAGTATTGAGCAATAGCAAGTAATCTTCCATTGCACAGTATTGCGCAATAGCAAGACATCTTCAATTGCAAAATATTGCACGATAACACAGTATTGCGCAATACCACAGTATTGTGAAACAACACAGTATTGCGCAATAGCAAGAAATCTTCAGTTTTTGGCAATAGCAAGAAATCTTCAATTACACAGAATTGCGCAATATCAAGAAATCTTCAATTGCACAGTATTGCGCAATAGCACAATAGCACAATTTTTTTGAGGGTTCATATTTCTTTTCTTCAAAATTTTTGAAATTTTAGATAATTCCAAAGTATTCTGCAATAGCTTGAAATCTTCAATTGTACAGTATTGAGCAATAGCACAGTATTGCGAAATAGCAAGAAATCTTAAATTGCAAAATATTGCACGAAAACACAGTATTGCGCAATAGCACAGTATTGTGCAACAACACAGTATTGCGCAATTGCAAGAAATCTTCAATTGCACAGTATTGCGCAACTGCAAAAAATCTTTAATTGCACAGTATTGCACGATAGCTCAGTTTTGCGCAATACCACAGTATTGTGCAACAACACAGTATTGCGCAATAGTAAGAAATCTTCAATTGCACAGTATTGAGCAATAGCACAGTATTGCGAAATAGCAAGAAAGCTTCAATTGCACAGTAATGCATGATAGCACAGTATTGTGCAACAACACAGTATTGCGCAATAGGAAGAATCTTCAATTGCACAGTATTGCGAAATAGCAGAAATCTTCAATTGAACAGTATTGCGCAATGGCAAGAAATCTTCGATTGCACAGTATTGAACAATAGCACAGTATTGCGCAATAGCAAGAAATCTTGAATTGCACAGTATTGTACAAAACCACCGTGTTGGGCAATAGCAACAAATCTTCAATTGCACAGTTTTCACAATAGCAAGAAATCGTCAATTGCACAGTATTCCGCAACAGCAAGAAATCTTCAACTGCGCATTAACAAGAAATCTTCAATTGCACAGTATTGCACGAAAACACAGTATCGCGCAATATCACAGTATTTCACAATAGCACAGTATTGCGCAATAGCAAGAAATCTTCAATTAGACAGTATTGCACAATAGCCCAATATTGCGCAATAGCAAGAAATCTTCAACTGTACAGTATTGTGCAATATCACAGTATTACTTAATAGCACAGTATTGTGCATTTGCAAGAAATCTTGAATTGCACAGTATTGCACAACAGCAAGAAATCCTCAATTGCACAGTATTCCAGAATAGTACAGTATTGCACAATAGGACAGTATTGTGTAACAACACAGTATTGCGCAATAGCAAGAAATCCTCAATTGCACAGTATTGCACAATATCACAGTATTGCGAAATAAAACAGTATTGTGCAACATCACAGTATTGCGCAATATATCAAGAAATCTTCAATTACACAGTATTGAGGAATATTACAGTATTGCACAATAGCACAGTATTGCGCAATAGCAAGAAATCTTCAATTGCACATTATTAAGCAATAACACAGTATTGCGCAATAGCAAGAAATCTTCAATTGCACAGTTTTGCGCAATAGCACAGTATTACGCAATAGCAAGAAATCTTCAATTACACAGTATTGAGCACTATTACAGTATTGCACAACAGCACAGTATTGAGCAATAGCATAGTATTGTGCAATAGCAAAAAAATCTTGAATTGCACAGTAATTGCACAGTATTGCGCAATAGCAAGAAATCTTCAGTTGCACAGTATTGCGCAATAGCAAGAAATCTTCAATTGCACATTATTAAGCAATAACACAGTATTGCGCAATAGCAAGAAATCTTCAATTGCACAGTTTTGCGCAATAGCACAGTATTACGCAATAGCAAGAAATCTTCAATTGCACAGTATTGAGCACTATTACAGTATTGCACAACAGCACAGTATTGCGCAATAGCAAGAAATCTTCAGTTGCACAGTATTGCGCAATAGCAAGAAATCTTCAATTGCACATTATTAAGCAATAACACAGTATTGCGCAATAGCAAGAAATCTTCAGTTGCACAGTATTGCGCAATAGCAAGAAATCTTCAGTTGCACAGTATTGCGCAATAGTAAGAAATCTTCAATTGCACAGTATTGAGCAATAGCACAGTATTCGAAATAGCAAGAAAGCTTCAATTGCACAGTATCGCATGATAGCACAGTATTGTGCAACAACACAGTATTGCGCAATAGGAAGAAATCTTTAATTGCACAGTATTGAGCAATAGCACAGTATTGCGAAATAGCAAGAAATCTTCAATTGCACAGTATTGCGCAATGGCAAGAAATCTTCGATTGGACAGTATTGAACAATAGCACAGTATTGCGCAATAGCAAGAAATCTTCAATTGCACAGAATGCGCAATAGCACAGTATTGTACAAAACCACCGTGTTGGGCAATAGCAACAAATCTTCAATTGCACAGTTTTCACAATAGCAAGAAATCGTCAATTGCACAGTATTCCGCAACAGCAAGAAATCTTCAATTGCGCATTAGCAAGAAATTTTCAATTGCACAGTATTGCACGAAAGCACAGTATTGTGCAATGTCACAGTATTGCACATTAGCACAGTATTGTGCAACAACACAGTATTGCGCAATAGCAAGAAATCTTCAATTTTTATGCAATAGCAAGAAATCTTCAGTTTTTCGCAATAGCAAGAAATCTTCAATTACACAGAATTGCGCAATAGCAAGAAATCTTCAATTGTACAGTATTGAGCAATAGCACAGTATTGCGAAATAGCAAGAAATCTTCAATTGCACAGTATTGCGCAATAGCAAGAAATCTTTAATCCCACAGTATTGCACGATAGCACTGTATTGTGCAACAACACAGTACTGCGGAATAGAAAGAAATCTTCAATTGTACAGTATTGAGCAATAGCACAGTATTCTAAATAGCAAGAAATCTTCAATTGCACAGTTTTGCACGATAGCACAGTATTGCGCAATAGCACAGTATTGTGCAACAACACAGTATTGCGAAATAGCAAGAAATCTTCAATTGCACAGTATTGCGCAATAGCAAGAAATCTTCAATTGCACAGTATTGCGCAATAGCAAGAAATCTTCAATTGCAAAATATTGCACGATAACACAGTATTGCGCAATAGCACAGTATTGTGCAACAACACAGTATTGCGCAATAGCAAGAAATCTTCAATTTTTTATGCAATAGGAAGAAATCTTCAGTTTTTCGTAATAGCAAGAAATCTTCAATTGCACAGTTTTGCGCAATAGCACAGTATTACGCAATAGCGAGAAATCTTCAATTGCACAGTATTGAGCACTATTACAGTATTGCACAACAGCACAGTATTGAGCAATAGCATAGTATTGTGCAATAGCAAAAAATCTTGAACTGCACAGTATTGCGCAATAGCAAGAAATATTCAATTGCACAGTATTGCACAATATCAAGACATCTTCAATTGCATAGTATTGCACGATAGCACAGTAGCGTGCAACAACACAGTATTGCGCTATAGTAAGACATCCTCAATTGCACAGTATTTTGCAATAGCACAGTATTGCGAAATAGCAAGAAATCTTCAATTGCATCGTATTGCCCAACAGCAAAAAATCTTCAATTGCACTGTATTCCACGATACTTCAGTATTGCGCAATAGCACAGTACTGTGCAACAACACAGTATTGCGAAATAGCAAGAAATCTTCAATTTTGCGCAATAGCAAGAAATCTTCAATTGCACAGTATTGCGCAACAGCACAATAGCACAATTTTTTTTGGGGGGTTCATATTTTTTTCTTCAAAATTTTTGAAATTTCAAATAATTCCACACTATTGCGCAATAACTTAAAATCTTTAATTGCACAGTATTGCGCAATATCACAGTATACTGTACAATACCATAGTATTGCACAATAGCAATAAATCTTGAATTGCAAAGTTTTGCACAATAGCAAGAAATCTTCACTTGCACAGTATTGAGTAATATTACAGTATTGCGCAATAGCACAGTGATGCGCAATCGCAAGAACTCTTCAATTGCACAGTATTGCGCAATAGCAAGAAATCTTCAAGTGCACAGCAGTATTCCACAATACATGTAGCAAGAAATCTTTAATTGCAGAGTATTGCGCAACAGCAAGAAATCTTCAATTGCACAGTATTGCACGATAGCACAGTTTTGCGCAATAGCACAGTACTGTGCAACAACACAGAATTGCACAATAGTAAGAAATCTTCAATTGCACAGTATTGAGCAACAGCAAGAAATCTTCAATTGCACAGTATTGAGCAAAAGCATAGTATTACGCAATAGCAAGAAATCTTCAATTACACAGTATTGCACGATAGCACAGTATTGTGAAATAGCACAGTATTGCGCAATAGTAAGAAATCTTCAATTGCACAGTATTGAGCAATAGCACAGTATTGCGAAATAGCAAGAAATCTTCAATTGCAAAGTATTGCGCAATAGCAAGAAATCTTTAATCGCACAGTATTGCACGATAGCACAGTATTGTGCAACAAGACAGTACAGCGGAAGAGAAAGAAATCTTCAATTGTACAGTATTGAGCAATAGCACAGTATTGCAAAATAGCAAGTAATCTTCAATTGCACAGTTTTGCACGATAGCACAGTATTGCGCAATAGCACAGTATTGTGCAACAACACAGTATTGCGCAATAGTAAGAAACATTCAATTGCACAGCATTGCGCAATAGCAAGAAATCTTCAATTGCAAAATATTGCACCATAACACAGTATTGCGCAATAGCACAGCATTGTGCAACAACACAGTATTGCGCAATAGCAAGAAATTTTCAATTTTTTATGCAATAGCAAGAAATCTTCAGTTTTTCGCAATAGCAAGAAATCTTCAATTACATAGAATTGCGCAATAGCAAGAAATCTTCAATTGCACAGTATTGCGCAATAGCACAATAGCACAATTTTTTGGGGGTGCAACAACACAGTACTGCGGAATAGAAAGAAATCTTCAATAGTACAGTATTGAGCAATAGCACAGTATTGCGAAATAGCAAGAAATCTTCAATTGCACAGTATTGCGCAATAGCAAGAAGCTTCAATTGCACAGTATTGCGCAATAGCAAGAAATCTTCAATTGCAAAATATTGCACGATAACACAGTATTGCGCAATGCAAGAAATCCTCAATTTTTTATGCAATAGCAAGAAATCTTCAGTTTTCGCAATAGCAAGAAATCAATTGCACAGTATTACTCAATACTGTGCACAGTATTCTGAAATAACGAAATCTTCAATTGCAAAATATTGCACGATAACACAGTATTGCGCAATAGCACAGTATTGTGCAACAAAACAGTATTGCGCAATTGCGAAATCTTCAATTGCACAGTATTGCGCAACTGCAAAAATCTTTAATTGCACAGTATTGCACGAGCTCAGTTTTGCGCAATACCACAATGCAACAACACAGTATTGCGCAATAGTAAGAAATCTTCAATTGCACAGTATTGCATGATTGCACGGTATTGTGCAACAACACAGTATTGCGCAATTGCAAAAATCTTCAATCGCACAGTATTGAGCAATAGCACAGTATTGCGAAATAGCAAAAATCTTCATTTGCACAGTATTGCGCAATGGCAAGAAATCTTCGATTGCACAGTATTGAACAATAGCACAGTATTGCGCAATAGCAAGAAATCTTGAATTGCACAGTATTGCGCAATAGCACAGTATTGTACAAAACCACCGTGTTGGGCAATAGCAACAAATCTTCAATTGCACAGTTTTCACAATAGCAAGAAATCGTCAGTTGCACAGTATTGCGCAACAGCAAGAAATCTTCAATTGCGCATTAGCAAGAAATCTTCAATTGCACAGTATTGCACGAAAGCACAGTATTGCGCAATGTCACAGTATTGCACAATAGCACAGTATTGTGCAACAACACACTATTGCGCAGTAGCAAGAAATCTTCAATTTTTTATGCAATAGCAAGAAATCTTCAGTTTTTTGCAATAGAAAGAAATCTTCAATTACACAGAATTGCGCAATAGCAAGAAATCTTCAATTGCACAGTATTGCGCAATAGCCCAATAGCACAATTTTTTGGGGGGTTCATATTTTTTTTCTTCAAAATTTTTGAAATTTTAGAAAATTCCAAAGTATTCTGCAATAGCTTGAAATCTTCAATTGCACAGTATTGCTCAATATCACAGTATATTGTACAATACCATAGTATTTGACAATAGCAAGAAATCTTCAATTGCACAGTTTTGCACAATAGCAAGAAATCTTCAATTGCACAGTATTGAGTAATATTACAGTATTGCGCAATAGCACAGTATTGCGCAATAGCAAGAAATCTTCAAGTGCACAGTATTGCGATATAGCAAAGAAATCTTTATTTGCACAGTATTGCGGAATAGCAAGAAATCTTCAATTCCACAGTATTGCGCAACTGCAAAAATCTTTCATTGCACAGTATTGCACGATAGCTCAGTTTACGCAATACCACAGTATTGTGCAACAACACAGTATTGCGAGATAGTAAGAAATTTTCAATTGCACAGTAATGCATGATAGCACAGTATTGTGCAACAACACAGTATTGCGCAATAGGAAGAAATCTTCAACTGCACAGTATTGAGCAATAGCACAGTATTGCGAAATAGCAAGAAATCTTCAATTGCACAGTATTGCGCAATGGCGAAATCTTCGATTGCACAGTATTGAACAGTAGCACAGTATTGCGCAATGGCAAGAAATCTTGAATTGCACAGTATTGCGCAATAGCACAGTATTGTACAAAACCACCGTGTTGGGCAATAGCAACAAATCTTCAATTGCAAAGTTTTCACAATAGCAAAATCGTCAATTGCACAGTATTGCGCAACAGCAAGAAATCTTCAATTGCGCATTAGCAAGAAATCTTCAATTGCACAGTATTGCACGAAAGCACAGTATCGCGCAATGTCACAGTATTGCACAATAGCACAGTATTCCGCAATAGCAAGAAATCTTCAATTACACAGTATTACACAATATCACAATATTGCGCAATAGCAAGAAATCTTCAACTGTACAGTATTGTCCAATATCACAGTATTACTTAATAGCACAGTATTGTGCATTTGCAAGAAATCTTGAATTGCACAGTATTGCACAACAGCAAGAAATCCTCAATTGCACAGTATTGCACAATAGTACAGTATTGCACAATAGGACAGTATTGTGTAACAACACAGTATTGCGCAATAGCAAAAATCCTCAATTGCACAGTATTGCACAATATCACAGTATTGCGAAATAGAACAGTATTGTGCAACATCACAGTATTGCGCAATATATCAAGAAATCTTCAATTACACAGTATTGAGCAATATTACAGTATTGCACAATAGCACAGTATTCCGCAATAGCAAAGAAATCTTCAATTGCACATTATTAAGCAATAACACAGTATTGCGCAATAGCAAGAAATCTTCAATTGCACAGTTTTGCGCAATAGCACAGTATTACGCAATAGCAAGAAATCTTCAATTGCACAGTATTGAGCACTATTACAGTATTGCACAACAGCACAGTATTGAGCAATAGCATAGTATTGTGCAATAGCAAAAAATCTTGAATTGCACAGTATTGCGCAATAGCAAGAAATCTTCAATTGCACAGTATTGCACAATATCAAGACATCTTCAATTGCACAGTATTGCACGATAGCACAGTAGTGTGCAACAACACAGTATTGCGCTATAGTAAGACATCTTCAATTGCACAGTATTTAGCAATAGCAGAGTATTGCGAAATAGGAAGAAATCTTCAATTGCACAGTATTGCGCAATAGTAAGACATCTTCAATTGCACAGTATTTTGCAATAGCACAGTATTGCGAAATAGCAAGAAATCTTGAATTGCACAGTATTGCGCAATGGCAAGAAATCTTCATTTGCACAGTATTGTGCAATGGCAAGAAATCTTCAATCGCACAGTATTGAGCAATAGCACAGTATTGCGAAATAGCAAGAAATCTTCATTTGCACAGTATTGCGCAATGGCAAGAAATCTTCGATTGCACAGTATTGAACAATAGCACAGTATTGCGCAATAGCAAGAAATCTTGAATTGCACAGTATTGCGCAATAGCACAGTATTGTACAAAACCACCGTGTTGGGCAATAGCAACAAATCTTCAATTGCACAGTTTTCACAATAGCAAGAAATCGTCAGTTGCACAGTATTGCGCAAAAGCAAGAAATCTTCAATTGCGCATTAGCAAGAAATCTTCAATTGCACAGTATTGCACGAAAGCACAGTATTGTGCAATTTCATAGTATTGCACATTAGCACAGTATTGTGCAACAACACAGTGTGCGCAATAGCAAGAAATCTTCAATTGCACAGTATTGCGCAATAGCAAGAAATCTTCAATTGCAAAATATTGCACGATAACACAGTATTGCTCAATAGCACAGTATTGTGCAACAACACAGTATTGCGCAATAGCAAGAAATCTTCAATTTTTTATGCAATAGCAAGAAATCTTCAGTTTATCGCAATAGCAAGAAATCTTCAATTACACAGAATTGCGCAATAGCAAGAAATCTTCAATTGCACAGTATTGCGCAATAGCCCAATAGCACAATTTTTTTGGGGGTTCATATTTCTTTTCTTCAAAATTTTTGAAATTTTAGATAATACCAAAGTATTCCGCAATAGCTTGAAATCTTCAATTGCACAGTATTGCTCAATATCACAGTATATTGTACAATACCATAGTATTTGACAATAGCAAGAAATCTTCAATTGCACAGTTTTGCACAATAGCAAGAAATCTTCAATTGCACAGTATTGAGTAATATTACAGTATTGCGCAATAGCACAGTATTGCGCAATAGCAAGAAATCTTCAAGCGCACAGTATTGCGATATAGCAAGAAATCTTTATTTGCACAGTATTGCGATATAGCAAGAAATCTTTATTTGCACAGTATTGCGGAATAGCAAGAAATCTTCAATTGCACAGTATTGCGCAATAGTAAAAACTTTCAAGTGCACAGTATTGCGAAATAGCAAGAAATCTTCAATTGCAAAATATTGCACGATAACACAGTATTGCGCAATAGCACAGTATTGTGCAACAAAACAGTATTGCGCAATTGCAAGAAATCTTCAATTGCACAGTATTGCGCAACTGCAAAAATCTTTAATTGCACAGTATTGCACGGCTCAGTTTTGCGCAATACCACAATTGTGCAACAACACAGTATTGCGCAATAGTAAGAAATCTTCAATTGCACAGTATTGCATGATTGCACAGTATTGTGCAACAACACAGTATTGCGCAATTGCGAAATCTTCAATCGCACAGTATTGAGCAATAGCACAGTATTGCGAAATAGCAAAAATCTTCATTTGCACAGTATTGCGCAATGGCAAAAATCTTTGATTGCACAGTATTGAACAATAGCACAGTATTGAGCAATAGCGAAATCTTGAATTGCACAGTATTGCGCAATAGCACAGTATTGTACAAAACCACCGTGTTGGGCAATAGCAACAAATCTTCAATTGCACAGTTTTCACAATAAAGAAATCGTCAGTTGCACAGTATTGCGCAACAGCAAGAAATCTTCAATTGCGCATTAGCAAGAAATCTTCAATTGCACAGTATTGCACAGCACAGTATTACGCAATGTCACAGTATTGCACAATAGCACAGTATTGTGCAACAACACACTATGCGCAGTAGGAAGAAATCTTCAATTTTTATACAATAGCAAGAAATCTTCAGTTTTTGCAATAACGAAAATCTTCAATTACACAGAATTGCGCAATAGCAAGAAATCTTCAATTGCACAGTATTGCGCAATAGCCCAATAACACAATTTTTGGGGGTTCATATTTTTCTTCAAAATTTTTGAAATTTTAGAAAATTCAAGTATTCTGCAATAGCTTGAAATCTTCAATTGCACAGTATTGCTCAATATCACAGTATATTGTACAATACCATAGTATTTGACAATAACAAAAATCTTCAAATTGCACAGTTTTGCACAATAGAGAGATCTTCAATTGCACAGTATTGAGTAATATTACAGTATTGCGCAACAGCACGTATTGCGCAATAGCAAGAAATCTTCAATTGCACAGTATTGCGATATAGCAAGAAATCTTTATTTGCACAGTATTGCGGAATAGCAAGAAATCTTCAATTCCACAGTATTGCGCAATGGCAAGAAATCTTCGATTGCACAGTATTGAACAGTAGCACAATATTGCGCAATAGCAAGAAATCTTGAATTGCACAGTATTGCGCAATAGCACAGTATTGTACAAAACCACCGTGTTGGGCAATAGCAACAAATCTTCAATTGCAAAGTTTTCACAATAGCGAAATCGTCAATTGCACAGTATTGCGCAACAGCAAGAAATCTTCAATTGCGCATTAGCAAGAAATCTTCAATTGCACAGTATTGCACGAAAGCACAGTATCGCGCAATGTCACAGTATTGCACAATAGCACAGTATTCCGCAATAGCAAGAAATCTTCAATTACACGGTATTACACAATATCACAATATTGCGCAATAGCAAGAAATCTTCAACTGTACAGTATTGTCCAATATCACAGTATTACTTAATAGCACAGTATTGTGCATTTGCAAGAAATCTTGGTTGCACAGTGTTGCACAACAACAAGAAATCCTCAATTGCACAGTATTGCACAATGGTACAGTGTTGCACAATAGGACAGTGATGTAACAACACAGTATTGCGCAATAGCAAAAATCCTCAATTGCACAGTATTGCACAATATCACAGTATTGCGAAATAGAACAGTATTGTGCAACAACACAGTATTGCGCAATATATCGAAATCTTCAATTACACAGTATTGAGCAATATTACAGTATTGCACAATAGCACAGTATTCACAATAGCAAGAAATCTTCAATTGCACATTATTAAGCAATAACACAGTATTGCGCAATGTGAAAATCTTCAATTGCACAGTTTTGCGCAATAGCACAGTATTACGCAATAGCAAGAAATCTTCAATTGCACAGTATTGAGCACTATTACAGTATTGCACAACAGCACAGTGAGCAATAGCATAGTATTGTGCAATAGCAAAAATCTTGAATTGCACAGTATTGCGCAATAGCAAGAAATCTTCAATTGCACAGTATTGCACAATATCAAGACATCTTCAATTGCACAGTATTTTGCAATAGCACAGTATTGCGAAATAGCAAAGAAATCTTGAATTGCACAGTATTGCGCAATGGCAAAATCTTCATTTGCACTGTATTGTGCAATGGCAAGAAATCTTCAATCGCACAGTATTGAGCAATAGCACAGTATTGCGAAATAGCAAAAATCTTCATTTGCACAGTATTGCGCAATGGCGAAATCTTCGATTGCACAGTGTTGAACAATAGCACAGTATTGCGCAAAGCAAGAAATCTTGAATTGCACAGTATTGCGCAATAGCACAGTATTGTACAAAACCACCGTGTTGGGCAATAGCAACAAATCTTCAATTGCACAGTTTCACAATGGCAAGAAATCGTCAGTTGCACAGTATTGCGAAAAAGCAAAATCTTCAATTGCGCATTAGCAAGAAATCTTCAATTGCACAGTATTGCACGAGCACAGTATTGCGCAATGTCACAGTATTGCACAATAGCACAGTATTGTGCAACAACACTATTGCGCAGTAGCAAGAAATCTTCAATTTTTATGCAATAGCAAGAAATCTTCAGTTTTTGCAATAGAAAAATCTTCAATTACACAGAATTGCGCAATAGCAAAGAAATCTTCAATTGCAGTATTGCGCAATAATAATAACACAATTTTTTGGGGTTCATATTTTTTCTTCAAAATTTTGAAATTTTAGAAAATTCAAAGTATTCTGCAATAGCTTGAAATCTTCAATTGCACAGTACTGCTCAATATCACAGTATATTGTACAATACCATAGTATTGGACAATAACGAAAATCTTCAATTGCACAGTTTTGCACAATGGCAAAGAAATCTTCAATTGCACAGTATTGAGTAATATTACAGTATTGCGCAATAGCACAGTATTGCACAATAGCAAGATATCTTCAAGTGCACAGTGTTGCGCAATAAAGAAATCTTCAATTGCACAGTATTGCGCAACAGCAAGAAACCTTTAATTGCACAGTATTGCACGATAGCACAGTTTGCGCAATACAGTATTGTGCAACAACACAGTACTGCGGAATAGAAAGAAATCTTCAATTGTACAGTATTGAGCAATAGCACAGTATTGCGAAATAGCAAGAAATCTGCAATTGCACAGTATTGCGCAATAGTAAGAAACCTTCAAGTGCACAGTATTGCGCAATAGCAAGAAATCTTCAATTGCAAAATATTGCAAGATAACACAGTATTGCGCAATAGCACAGTATTGTGCAACACCACTGTATTGCGTAATAGCACAGTGTTGTGCAACACCACAGTATTGCGCAATAGCAAGAAATCTTCAATTGCACAGTATTGAGTAATATTACAGTATTGCGCAATAGCAGAGTATTGCGAAATAGCAAGAAATCTCCAGTTGCACAGTATTGTGCAACAGTAAGAAACCTTCAATTGCACAGCATTGCGCAATAGCAAGAAATCTTCAATTGAAAAATATTCCACGATAACACAGTGTTGCGCAATGGCACAGTATTTTGCAACAACACAGTATTGCGCAATAGCAAGAAATCTTCAATTTTTTATGCAATAGCAAGAAATCTTCAGTTTTTCGCAATAGCAAGAAATCTTCAATTACATGAAATTGCGCAATAGCAAGAAATCTTCACTTGCACAGTATTGCGCAATAGCACAATAGCACAATTTTTTTGGGGGTGCAACAACACAGTACTGCGGAATAGAAAGAAATCTTCAATTGTACAGTATTGAGCAATAGCACAGTATTGCGAAATAGCAAGAAATCTTGGATTGCACAGTATTGCGCAATAGCAAGAAATCTTCAATTGCACAGTATTGCGCAATAGCAAGAAATCTTCAATTGCAAAATATTGCACGATAACACAGTATTGCGCAATAGCACAGTATTGTGCAACAACACAGTATTGCGCAATAGCAAGAAATCTTCAATTTTTTATGCAATAGCAAGAAATCTTCAGTTTTTCGCAATAGCAAGAAATCTTCAATTACACAGAATTGCACAATAGCAAGAAATCTTCAATTGCACAGTATTGCGCAATAGCACAATTGCACAATTTTTTTGGGGGTTCATATTTCTTTTCTTCAAAATTTTTGAAATTTTAGATAATACCAAAGTATTCCGCAATAGCTTGAAATCTTCAATTGCACAGTATTGCTCAATATCACAGTATATTGTACAATACCGTAGTATTTGACAATATCAAGAAATCTTCAATTGCACAGTTTTGCACAATAGCAAGAAATCTTCAATTGCACAGTATTGAGTAATATTACAGTATTGCGCAATAGCACAGTATTGCGCAATAGCAAGAAAACTTCAAGTGCACAGTATTGCGCAATAGCAAGAAATCTTCAATTGCACAGTATTGCGCAACAGCAAGAAATCTTTAATTGCACAGTATTGCATGATAGCACAGTATTGCAATGCAAGTACTTATGAAAATTGCAACTAGTACAAGCAAGAAATTAACTGTATTGATGACAATCACATAGACTAATTGTGCATAAACAATTGCCTAGACATTCACAGTATTCACATGAACTAATGATGCAATAGCAACAGTATTTCAATCACAGTATTGCGCAAATCAATCTTCAATTCACAATTGCACGATAGCAATTCGATTTAATACATTTCATGCACATTTGTGCAAACACAGTTTAAAAATATGTGCATGAAAAATCTTAATTACATATTGCAAACACAATTGTCAAATATCTAATAAGTGATTGAATATTGCGTACAATAGATGAATAGCAGAATTACAAATGAATCAATATAAAATACTATAAATACAGATTGCGAAAATCAATCTTCAATTACAAGCAGTTTTGTAGACAGCACATATTTACAATATGTAACAATTGAATATTGAATAGCAATATTAGTATACAGTAAATCAGTAATAGAATAATAAATTTGGCTATAAATTTTAATTGAATATCATAGCAAATTTCATGATTGCAAAGATCAAACGTTTCAATGACACAGTATGACAATTCAACAGATTGAAACAAGATGGAGCAATTTAATAATTAAGAATATTCTTTAGAAATAGAAATTAAATGCAAATCAATGTTGACTAGCAGTTTCAATACAGTATATATGAATAATATTTAATCAAATTATATCACAATAATATTCAATAAAGATTTAATAAATTGGTAACATGTACAAATTAATGCTCATATAAAATTATTAATTAGACATATTCAGAAATAACATTATTTAACAGTAAAATTTAATGAGTATAATAAGTTCAGTTAATTTAATATACTATTTTTAGTATAAAAATCTTATTGAATATATTGCTAATTTAAAGGCCATGTCACAAATTACTTATCAACTACTTATCTTATTTGTAATTATAAATTATCAACAATTATATGTATTTTTTAGAATATAAATAACTGGACATGATATTTAACTAATGCTGTTTTTTATACATTTAGTTAATTAGATATGATATTATTTGCTGTAAATGTTAAATAATTGTAAATATATTTAGGTTTTGTAATTATTTGTAAAATACTTGCTATTTTGAGTTTATAACATCCTAATAGAAGTTTAATTCCATTATTTTGTACAGAAATGCTATGTAGTGAAATGTTAGTTAAAATATGTTGTTAGTTTCGTTAAATTTTCTTTTATTTTATAATTTAATATACATTAATTAATAATGTCAATGAACAACAATACTAGAAAGTATAACAGTTTACTTATAATACTTTTACTTTCTACTTTGAAAGTTGCTATTTAGACTAAATAAGTTTATTAGAAATTACAACTTTAAGCTTTTCAAATTTAAAATTCTTTAACAATTAGTTTTATGTATTACTTTGAATCTTTGTAATCTTAAGACGTATTATTTCAGTTAGAACATTTTTTTCACAACTCAATGATCTAAAGATATTGGTTTACCTGTTTTGATTATGACGTCTAAATATTGAAAAACAGGTTCATCTTATAATGGATAAAGTACGTAATGTTAACAAGTTAAACGATATTTGATGAGTTATTTGAAATGATCAAATCTGATATGTGAAATATACACTAGCGAAAGCAAATTGTATTTTATATCAATTTATTAGAGTTCTACTGAATAGAAGCTTTGCATAATCAGATGCCTATCAATTTGTATATATTATTTTATTGAAGTTTCGCATGACTTGTTTGTAAGTTATACTATATTTTAAATTAAGATTGAAATATTATCAATATTCTGAAAATCTTACCTTTTTCAATTTATCATTTTTTAAATGAGTAACTTTAAATTATAAAAACATAAACTTTGCTTATCGTTACATGTTTTTATAATAATTTATTGATACAATCTTTATTTAAAAATGTTTGTAATGCGTGTTTATTAACAAACTTTTGTGTTATCATTGTATAAGTGTATGAAATAAGTTATTCATCGATAAATTTGGCAATATAAAATAATATTTTGGTTTACTTATATTAGTTGAATTGTGTTGTGAATAGGTTAAATTTAGACTGTTTGTTTAAATTATTAGAATTTTATTTAAATTGCTTGTTTCGAACATAATCAATATAGTCATATTTTACTACATAATACTTCTATACATTAATTAATTTTGTAATTTTTAGATTATTTTTTGAGTGATAATTCATTACTATATAAAACGTTTTCATCTACAAATTTTCATCAATTTTAGACTCTTATAAAGTTTATCTCATATATTAAATGATGAGTTCGAAAATATAAATTAAACTATTGATTTTACAATTTCATAAGCAATTCTGTAGTATCACGAATTATATTTTTCAATTTATTTTTGGAGCATCTGAACTATTTATATTTACGAATTGATTTTGTGATAAAGTAATAGTCATGAGTTAAATGGAAAGTTTTAAGAATAGTATTGATACATTATTCACATGAATGTGAATTTTTGACCAGAATAATATTTAACATATATTCATTCATATCACATTTTTAAATGATCAAATTTTAATCTATTCTTACTATTTTGTCTATTTGTTATTATATTGATGAAATATGAATTTCACCTTTTCAATTTTTCTCATATTATAGTTACAATGTTGATATAATTTTGAACCAAAGATTTTCAATCTTCTTATTTATATACCTTAAATTATTTCTTATTTTGATTAAATTTGACAAATTACTTAAACCACACATTGTTTGTTTAATTTACAGAACTTAATAATGTTTATTATGACTTAATTAAGTCCTAAAAACGTTTGAAAATATTAAATTCAGTATCTTTGAGAATGAATTGAATATTACTGAATATTGTTGTCTTAAATAAGTTTTGAATTTAAAATGTGACATTTTTGTTGAATTTTCCCAAGTTATTTTTATTAGATTATATCTACTGATAACATGTTGTTGGTTATTGGAATTAAAATCTGTATGTTGCTCACGAATTAAATTGTGTTTATTAGATCTACAAATTAGTACTGTTCCCATGATAGTTTGGTTAAAATCTTGCCCAAACATTTGTTGACATGGTTCAATAAGTGTTTAGGCTGGCTATTGAGCTAATTTAGTCTATTTCTGCTGTTCCTCTATAGTTAAATGGTTGTTATATTGTTGATTGTTTTTTTGTTTTTTTTGAATTTTTCTTCCATTGATTGGTTCATTTGATCTTTGCAGATTAAATGTACGTATCTTGACATAAGTTCGTAGATTGTAATATTAGCTTTCATTGTTAAGTCGTCTATGAATTGTCATTTAATGTGATTTTGAGTCTAATTTACAGGATCTCACATGTAGTATAATTGCATTTCACTAAAAGTACCTTTGAATACTGTTTGTTTGTCAACTTCTCTATGAGTTTCGTGATAGTTTTACTTTTCCTTGACTTTGTTTTATTGGATGCATTTGTTTAATTACTCCATGAAAATGTCGTTTTTAATACGTTATTTGAAATCCTTTGCTGGATAATTGATTTCGTACTGTGATTGATTAGTGATTTATTTAGAATCTTTATGCTGCTTTTGATATTACAGTTGCTTATGTATCAGTTATTTTAAGTTATATGTTCATAGTTTATTTTGTTATTTTGCTAATTTCTTGTATATTTTACGTTTATCGTAGGTTATTCTTGTGTTTACTATTTAAAGTTATTCTCGATTTCATTGAATGCGTGTTTTTAAAACTGTTTTGTATTCACGTTAATTGTTTGCTTTAGTATGGTTTAACATGTACATTTTCTTTAGCAAGTTTCACGATCGTTATACATTAAGTCTATCATTTGATAACTTAGAGATTACAGAAGTCTTTGATTATTCAGTTTCATTGACAATTTCAATTTCTGACTGTTTGACATTTAGTTAAATATGATCTTATACTTATTGTTATATTAATTATTCACGTTTTGCTAATGTTTAATTCGTTCTTCTTTTCAATGTTTCGAACTTATTTACTGCTTATCAAGAAATCTTCAATTGCACAGTATTGCGCAACAGCAAGAAACCTTTAATTGCACAGTATTGCACGATAGCACAGTTTTGCGCAATACCACAGTATTGTGCAACAACACAGTACTGCGGAATAGAAAGAAATCTTCAATTGTACAGTATTGAGCAATAGCACAGTATTGCGAAATAGCAAGAAATCTTCAATTGCACAGTATTGCTCAATATCACAGTATATTGTACAATACCATAGTATTTGACAATAGCAAGAAATCTTCAAATTGCACAGTTTTGCACAATAGCAAGAGATCTTCAATTGCACAGTATTGAGTAATATTACAGTATTGCGCAACATCACAGTATTGCGCAATAGCAAGAAATCTTCAAGTGCACAGTATTGCGATATAGCAAGAAATCTTTATTTGCACAGTATTGCGGAATAGCAAGAAATCTTCAATTGCACAGTATTGCGCAACTGCAAAAATCTTTCATTGCATAGTATTGCACGATAGCTCAGTTTTACGCAATACCACAGTATTGTGCAACAACACAGTATTGCGAGATAGTAAGAAATCTTCAATTGCACAGTAATGCATCATAGCACAGTATTGTGCAACAACACAGTATTGCGCAATAGGAAGAAATCTTCAATTGCACAGTATTGAGCAATAGCACAGTATTCCGAAATAGCAAGAAATCTTCAATTGCACAGTATTGCGCAATGGCAAGAAATCTTCCATTGCACAGTATTGAACAATAGCACAGTATTGCGCAATAGCAAGAAATCTTGAATTGCACAGTATTGCGCAATAGCACAGTATTGAACAAAACCACCGTGTTGGGCAATAGCAACAAATCTTCAATTGCAAAGTTTTTCACAATAGCAAGAAATCGTCAATTGCACAGTATTGCGCAACAGCAAGAAATCTTCAATTGCGCATTAGCAAGAAATCTTCAATTGCACAGTATTGCACGAAAGCACAGTATCGCGCAATATCATAGTATTGCACAATAGCACAGTATTGCGCAATAGCAAGAAATCTTCAATTACACAGTATTGCACAATAGCACAATATTGCGCAATAGCAAGAAATCTTCAACTGTACAGTATTGTGCAATATCACAGTATTACTTAATAGCACAGTATTGTGCATTTGCAAGAAATCTTGAATTGCACAGTATTGCACAACAGCAAGAAATCCTCAATTGCACAGTATTGCACAATAGTACAGTATTGCACAATAGGACAGTATTGTGTAACAACACAGTATTGCGCAATAGCAAGAAATCCTCAATTGCACAGTATTGCACAATATCACAGTATTGCGAATAGAACAGTATTGTGCAACATCACAGTATTGCGCAATATATCAAGAAATCTTCAATTGCACAGTATTGCGCAATAGCACAAAAGCACAATGTTTTTTTTTTTATGTTCATATTTTTTCTTCAAAATTTTGAAATTTGAAATAATTGCACAGTATTGATCAGTATTACAGTATTGCACACTAGCACAGTATTGTGCAATTAATGATTTTTTTGCTATTGCACAATACTGTGCTATTGTGCAATACTGTGATATTGCTCAATACTGTGCACTAGCAAGAAATCTTCAATTGCACAGTATCGAGCAATAGCACAGTATCAAGTGCACAGTATTGCGAAACAGCAAGATATCTTCAATTGCACAGTATTGCACGATAGCACAGTTTTGCGCAATAGCACAGTATTGTGGAACAACACAGTATTGCTCAATAGTAAGAAATCTTCAATTGCACAGTATTGAGCAATAGCACAGTATTTCGAAATAGCAAGAAATCTTAAATGTTGCGCAATAGCAAGAAATCTTCAATTACACAGTATTGTGCAATAGCAAGAAATCTTCAATTGCACAGTATTGCGCAACAGCAAGAAATCTTCAATTACACAGTATTGCACGATAGCACATTTTTGCGCAACAGCACAGTATTGTGGGACAACACAGTATTGCGCAATAGTAAGAAATCTTCAATTGCACAGTATTGAGCAAAAGCACAGTATTGCGAAATAGCAAGAAATCTTCAATGTTGCACGATAGCAAGAAATCTTCAATTGCACAGTATTGCGCAATAGCAAGAAATAATAATAATAATAATAATAATAATAATAATAATAATATCTTTATTTAGAGAGAGTAACTCATTTGGATTACACCAATTTTAAATAAGGCTCTCTTAATACAATAATAATTACATTAAAATAAACAATACATATTCAATAATAACGATAAATAAAGATGTGTAATACAATTTAAGTACAATAAACAATTATTATATGGCATTACAGTACAAATTTCATGGTAATTTTAAAAGTACATAGATTTGTAGTTATGTTTAAATTCTAATACTGTATTTGATTTTTTATTGAATTAGGAAGAGCATTCCATACTTTTGGTCCATTGTACGAGAAACTAGACTTATACAACTCTGTATTTGGTTTTGGAATTATAAAATTATCCGAGGACGAACTTGTATTGTATTTTTGGTTTGTAGAAGCTGATAAAATAAGACTGGATATATATTCTGGAGCTAAGCCATGTTTTGCCTTATACATTAGTAATGATTTATGATAATGTATTCTTTGTGTAATCGGCACAATGTTACATTAGTGAAATGATTCGCTTAAAGGTTTGGTGTAATCATGTTCGTCTAAAATTATCCTTGCTGCCCTCTTTTGTAGTTTTAGTAAACTATCTAATAGAAAGTTATTACAGTTTCCCCATATTGAACAACAATAATCTAAGTGAGGTAAAACGTAAGCGTTATAAAACAGTTGTCTAGCTTTGTGATTTAAATATTTCTTTATCCTTTTTAGTAAAGCTAAAGAAGAGTTAACTTTTTTTATTATATAATCAATATGAGAAGACCAAGATAGAGATGCATCAACAAAAATACCTAGAACCTTTTCACGTTTACTTTCTTTAATTTGTTGTCCATTTATAGCAAGATTAATGTTTTCATTTGATGTAACTGAAAGCTTCTGTTTAGAGCCAATACATATAGCTTTCGTTTTAGATACATTTACAGCCATTTTATTGTCATCACACCAGCGAAAAATACCTTGTAAAACCGTATTAAGTTTTTGACTGATGCAACTTTTGTTTTGTCCAATGACTGATATGGTGCTATCATCAGCAAATAAATTGGTGTTATGATTAGGATTAGACGAAGGAAGATCATTTATAAAAATTAAAACAACACAGGTCCTAAAACGGATCCTTGAGGTACGCCCGTTTTTGTTTTGTACGTCTGAAAATGTATTTGAAATAGACACCATCTGATATCTGTCAGCCAAATGTGATGTAAACCAACGTAGCGAAGTATAAGCAAATTTGTATTTGTTTAATTTTGAATAAGCAGTTCATGATTGAGAAGATCAAAGGCTTCTGCTAGATCTAGAAACACTGCCCCAACAAGATCGCCATCATCAATGGTTTTAGCCATTTATCCAATAAAGCTGTTTACGCAGTTTGACAAGAATGGTTTGCGCGAAAGCCTGACTGCATTCTGTACAATAAGTTGTATTTATTTAGATAATTTACCAAGTGTGTTTTCACATGTTTTCAAGGATTTTAGAAATGAGTGGTAAAATTACAATTGGTCTGTAATTAAAACATCCTGTTTTGAACCTTTGTTCTTATAAACTGGTATGACTTTTGCCAGTTTAAATGAAGATGGAAAAATACATTTTTTAATACTTAAGTTAAAAAGACATCTTTAAAAACTTTGCCCTTATGTTATCAAGACCTGTTGCTTTTGATTCATCTAGTGCTTTTAGTTGTAAACACACAAAATCATAGCTCATAAGTGGTATAGAAAAATACACGTTATCTGGTACATGACCCGATATGAAATCATCAAGTTTGTTAAAACAACTATTGTTGATGTTTTGATTTATATTAAGATTATCTGTGATATTTGTGAAATAAGCATTAAAAACATCAGCAATGCTTTTTGGTTCTAAAATTTCCTTTTTGGTACAATCACTTATTATTTTGATACTGGTATGATTGTCGGTACCGCTGACAGTATGTAGGTGCTTCCATAATTTACTACTGTTGCCCTTTTTGTGATATTGGTATAATAATTTTGTTTAGAGTTTTCGATGAGATATTTGACTTTGTTTCTCAAGAATCTATAACTATACATATCTTTTTTCTTATGATAAAAATCACGTTTTCTCATGCTATCTAAAATTTCATCATTCATCCACTCATTTTGATACAAACGTTTTACTCTCTTTTTAATGAGTGGAGCATGATGATTTAATACTTCAGTAAAAATATTCAAAAATGACAACAATGCTTCTTCGGGGTCATCAATTTCTCATACACTATCAAATGAACACTGTGATATGTGATTGATAAAATCATTTTCATTAAAATGTTTAGTAGATCTGAACGTAATATATTCATGAATTTTCTTTTTCGATTTTAACCCTCTTTTGTGAGAAATGCATACTGGATAGTGGTCACTGATTGAATACTTTGGAACAGAAATAAAATGAATATTATCTGGTTCATTACTATATATATGGTCTACCAAAGTGGAAGATGTTTGTGTGACTCGAGTGGGAACTGAGACTATTTGAGACAAGTTAAACATGTTTTTCAAATGGGACCATTTAGCTGGAATTTTTCTCGACACCAAATCAATATTAAAGTCACCCAAAATAATTATTTCCTTATCTTCAATATCAACATTTGTTAACATTGATTCAAATTTTGTAATCTACTCTGCATTACTATTTGGTGGTCTATATATGTTACCAAGTAATATAGATTTTTGATGAACAAAAATAATTTCGACCCAAATTGATTCTATATCATCCTTTTCCAAATCATATCGTCTAATTGAGGTTAACATGTTAGAAATATAAATTAAAAACCCACCCCCAGATTTTCCAATTCTGTCTTTTCTGTTTTTATCATAACCCTTAATATCTATTTCTTTATTTTGGACAGAATTTGACAAAAATGTTTCACTTAAACACAGCACATCTGTGTTAGATTTTGATAGCAAATAATTAATTTCAGAAAACTTTGGCAATATATGATTTATGTTTAAGTGACATATATTAAGTGACTTGTGTGGAAATATAAAAGGATTTGTAAAGGAGATGATTTTGAGTTAGATAATAGAATATGTGTTGCAGTACATAAATACAAAATAATAATACTGACAAGATTTCCCAAAACAAAGTTACATTTTCTGGTAGTAGAAAAGTTATTGTGAAAATCCTTTACCTCCAGTACGTTTGACGGAACACATTTTGTTGTTGAGTTGTTGTGTTGAATGGTATAAATCTCCTCCCTGTTGACCTCACCGATTGAAAATTTGATTGAGTTTCTGATGTACAATCTGACAAATTAAGCAACGTGTTCACGCACGAGATAATGTTGTGGCTTAAAACTTTGGCACCAGCAACATTTGTATGTACATGGTCTGCAAATAAAGTAAGATTGGGCTGGTCTCCATATAGAAAGTCTAAAGTATTGTCTAGAATTTCCACATGCTGTTCCTCTAGAGATAAGAGTCGGTTGTTATCCATTCGTTTGATGTGTTTTGTTTTTGTTTTTGTTTTTTTTTTATTTTGCCATTTGATTGGGGACTTTCCTTTTTGAATTTTCCTCGGAGTTCAGTATTTTTGTGATTTTACTTTTTGTTGACATCATAAATTGTACGGTTAGCTTGATAATGAGTTGGCCTTGGTAGGATTGAAGAAATTACCAGCTCAGTTCTTGGTAAGCTCTGTCTAACTGTACAAATTAAATTTCTGTAGTGGTCAATTATAGCATGAACAGAGTCTTCATCTGATACGTTGTTAGTGCCCACATGAACAACAATGACATCTACACAATCAAGTTTACCTTCTGAGATGTACTTAATTAGGCAATCTTCAATGTCTCTGATCCGTCCTCCTCGAATAGTCTTTACTTTGGTGTTGATTTTCCTTGGAGACATTTTTTTGAGAGTTGAACTCCCAACAAGAAATAAGTTTTTCTTCTCACTAGAACGAAGAAAATGTGGATAAGTAGAGTTGACTTCACGGTCCGTGTATTTTGTGACCCTTGTCTTTCCATATAGGTAGGATTTGCGTATCATGGTGGGTCCCGAGATTTGTCCTATTTAAAGAAACTGGCTTATTGGAGCTACTTGGTAATCCACTTTTAACAGCGTTGCTGTATGTTCCAGGTGTAGTTTTATTTATTTGTTTTATTTTAGCAGAAATTCTTCCTCTCTTTTCGATTTGGTGTTTCTGTCACGGTTTCTGTTAATACGTTGACGTGAGATGATTTTAAATTAACAGATTTAATCTCATTAGAAACGGCATTTAATTTGTCCCATAAGCTGTTTGATTTATTTACAAATAGATATAAGAAGATGTGGTATGAGTGCCAATGAGACAACTCTCCATCCAAGTCAAAATTTATAAATGTAAATGCCTTATTGTTTATCTCGATTTCCGATTTAATGAGCTGTGTTTGTGTAAAGACATCTTGAACGGAGGTTGAAGCTGAACTGGTTTGAGCTTTAACCGTATTTGTTAATGATGCAAATCTGTCTTTTATCTCTTGAAACTGACTATTTGACGAGTCAATATGACAGTTAAGGGTATCATTTAAGTTTAAAACTTCCTCAGATGTTGACAGTAAAAGACTTTCAATTCTCCTGAGTGCTGACATTGTACAGAAAGACGGAGAGTTTGCCTTAGTACTAGTTTTGCGTAGTTTATTGTTAGAGTTACTTCGACGTGGGGTTGCTACCTTCATTGGTATAGTTTCCTCTTCATCGTCGCTCCATTCAATGTCGTTACACACATTCACGGTACTCTGATCATTTGCTTGAATGGTGTTTACAGACGATGTTTTTATGTTCAACGCAAGTTTTGCGAGTTTATCGGCTTCAATAAACAATGTCACTTGTTATACCTCTAACTAAATATTCACTGTCTGTTTTAATGTTAATGTTTAATATTTGATTATCGTGTATTTGTTGAAGGCATTTTACGACAGCATACAGTTCCCCAGTATTGTTTGTTTGCTTGTAAGATTCAGGAACTGGTCCATTTATATTTTGATGTTATTTGGTTCCCAAAATATACCATAACTGGCCTTTGCCAATGGCTTGCCGTTATTCTTGCATGCTCCATCAATGTATACTTCCATTACTAAATGTCCGTACAGTTCAGGAAAACGTTTACGTTGTTTTCGCGGGCTTTTCTGATATGACGTGATGGACATGGTTTTGATTTATAAATTACGTTTTGTTTGTGTTTTGTTACAATAAAATGTTAATAATGATAACAAATTGTAAAATTGGCCATATCGTTATACATTTTGAAGTCTATCAAACAGTAAATCCATCGTAAATCACGAATCGAGTTTTCCTTGAAAAAAAACAACATCCACAACGGATCACAGCAACTCGTCTCAAATGTAGAATACAATATAGGAGTGTGACACTGGCGTAGCTAGACAAATTTGAAGGTGAAGCCCAAATCGGCAGGGGGTCCGGGGGCCGCTGAAGGCCCCCAGTGGGTCCAGGGCAAAGCCCTGGTAGGGGGCCAGGGGGCGAAGCCCCCGGAAGCTCCTGGATTTTAGGGTTTTAGACCCATAAAAATTAACTGAAAATATTGAATGCTAAGGTGTAGTCAAAAGCATTTTTGTTTGATACAAGTCAGATAATTTTGTGAAAAAATATATACTGTTCCTTAAAGAAACTGTAAAAACCAGGAGATTCCAGAGGGGTAAAACAGATTATGTTTACTATGACCAGTATAATAAAAACCACACCATTATGAATTGTTTGGAGATGGAATGTACACAATATATTCAGTTTAATATAGTGGGTACCCAGATTAGGGCAGGGTTGGCGCTTTCAAATTAGTTTAACCCCGCCACATTCGATATGTGCCTGTCCCAAGTCAGGAGCATGTACTTCAGTGTAATGGTTGTCGTTTGTTGCTGTTTATCATATTTGTTTTTCTTTCATTATTTTGTACATAAATCAGGTCGTTAGTTTTCTCGTTTGAATTGTTTTACATTTGGCATTTCATTTCAGTGCCCTTTTAAGCTGACTATGTGGTATGAGTTTTACTCATTGTCGAAGGCCGTGATCTATAGTTGTTAATTTCTGTGTCATTTGGTCTCTTGTGAAGAGTTGTCTCATTGGCAATCATTACCACATCTTATTTTTTTATATTGATGGGCAGCAGAATACAACTTACGAGGCCAACTAAATAAAAATAAACGGAGGTGATGGCTCATCCTTGCCTTTGGGTGTATTAAAGCTGAGCAATATTTATGATATAACATTATACATGATTCTAAGTTTCCTGCCATGTTTGTCAGTGAATAAACTTTAAAAATTGTCTTGTTTTATTTAAAAAATACAAACTCAGTAGGGTAATTGTTTGAGGAACATTTCACTTTGTAGATACAGCCGGTCGAAACCTTATGTGTGGATATGAATTATTAAGAGAGTCAGAGTCAATCTCTCTCACCAGTGACTTTAAACAAAAAAAGCAAGCCTCCTGTCCTTTTTGGTTGCATAACAGTCAATTACTTTATCAATGGGCGTCTCCTTGTATACATAAAGGATACATAGCCCCGAAAGTCGTTCGATTGTCATCGTAGAACGCAGATATGTTTTAACCCGGCGCATGACACTGAAACTGCATTCAGCTGTGGCATTGGTCACAGGCATTGTCAATTCTGCGTTGCATTATAACTAGCAGAACACCCGCAGACACAATATTTTTGAAATTTTAGAAAATTCCAAAGTATTCTGCAATAGCTTGAAATCTTCAATTGCACAGTACTGCTCAATATCACAGTATATTGTACAATACCATAGTATTGGACAATAGCAAGAAATCTTCAATTGCACAGTTTTGCACAATAGCAAGAAATCTTCAATTGCACAGTATTGAGTAATATTACAGTATTGCGCAATAGCACAGTATTGCACAATAGCAAGAAATCTTCAAGTGCACAGTGTTGCGCAATAGCAAGAAATCTTCAATTGCACAGTATTGCGCAACAGCAAGAAACCTTTAATTGCACAGTATTGCACGATAGCACAGTTTTGCGCAATACCACAGTATTGTGCAACAACACAGTACTGCGGAATAGAAAGAAATCTTCAATTGTACAGTATTGAGCAATAGCACAGTATTGCGAAATAGCAAGAAATCTTCAATTGCACAGTATTGCTCAATATCACAGTATATTGTACAATACCATAGTATTTGACAATAGCAAGAAATCTTAAATTGCACAGTTTTGCACAATAGCAAGAAATCTTCAATTGCACAGTATTGAGTAATATTACAGTATTGCGCACTAGCACAGTATTGCGCAATAGCAAGAAAACTTCAAGTGCACAGTATTGCGATATAGCAAGAAATCTTTATTTGCACAGTATTGCGGAATAGCAAGAAATCTTCAATTGCACAGTATTGCGCAACTGCAAAAAATCTTTCATTGCATAGTATTGCACGATAGCTCAGTTTTACGCAATACCACAGTATTGTGCAACAACACAGTATTGCGAGATAGTAAGAAATCTTAAATTGCACAGTATTGCATGATAGCACAGTATTGTGCAACAACACAGTATTGCGCAATAGGAAGAAATCTTCAATTGCACAGTATTGAGCAATAGCACAGTATTGCGAAATAGCAAGAAATCTTCAATTGCACAGTATTGCGCAAGGGCAAGAAATCTTCGATTGCACAATATTGAACAATAGCACAGTATTGCGCAATAGCAAGAAATCCTAAATTGCACAGTATTGCGCAATAGCACAGTATTGTACAAAACCACCGTGTTGGGCAATAGCAACAAATCTTCAATTGCACAGTTTTCACAATAGCAAGAAATCCTCAACTGCACAGTATTGCGCAACAGCAAGAAATCTTCAATTGCGCATTAGCAAGAAATCTTCAATTGCACAGTATTGAGCAATATTACAGTATTCCACAATAGCACAGTATTGCGCAATAGCAAGAAATCTTCAATTAGACAGTATTGCACAATAGCCCAATATTGCGCAATAGCAAGAAATCTTCAACTGTACAGTATTGTGCAATATCACAGTATTACTTAATAGCACAGTATTGTGCATTTGCAAGAAATCTTGAATTGCACAGTATTGCACAACAGCAAGAAATCCTCAATTGCACAGTATTCCAGAATAGTACAGTATTGCACAATAGGACAGTATTGTGTAACAACACAGTATTGCGCAATAGCAAGAAATCCTCAATTGCACAGTATTGCACAATATCACAGTATTGCGAAATAGAACAGTATTGTGCAACATCACAGTATTGCGCAATAGCAAGAAATCTTCAATTGCACAGTATTGCGCAATAGCACAAAAGCACAATGTTTTTTTTTTATGTTCATATTTTTTTCTTCAAAATTTTTGAAATTTGAAATAATTGCACAGTATTGATCAGTATTACAGTATTGCACACTAGCACAGTATTGTGCAATTAATGATTTTTTTGCTATTGCACAATACTGTGCTATTGTGCAATACTGTGATATTGCTCAATACTGTGCACTAGCAAGAAATCTTCAATTGCACAGTATCGAGCAATAGCACAGTATCAAGTGCACAGTATTGCGAAACAGCAAGATATCTTCAATTGCACAGTATTGCACGATAGCACAGTTTTGCGCAATAGCACAGTATTGTGGAACAACACAGTATTGCTCAATAGTAAGAAATCTTCAATTGCACAGTATTGAGCAATAGCACAGTATTTCGAAATAGCAAGAAATCTTAAATGTTGCGCAATAGCAAGAAATCTTCAATTACACAGTATTGTGCAATAGCAAGAAATCTTCAATTGCACAGTATTGCGCAACAGCAAGAAATCTTCAATTACACAGTATTGCACGATAGCACATTTTGCGCAACAGCACAGTATTGTGGGACAACACAGTATTGCGCAATAGTAAGAAATCTTCAATTGCACAGTATTGAGCAAAAGCACAGTATTGCGAAATAGCAAGAAATCTTCAATGTTGCACGATAGCAAGAAATCTTCAATTGCACAGTATTGCGCAATAGCAAGAAATAATAATAATAATAATAATAATAATAATAATAATAATAATAATAATAATATCTTTATTTAGAGAGAGTAACTCATTTGGATTACACCAATTTTAAATAAGGCTCTCTTAATACAATAATAATTACATTAAAATAAACAATACATATTCAATAATAACGATAAATAAAGATGTGTAATACAATTTAAGTACAATAAACAATTATTATATGGCATTACAGTACAAATTTCATGGTAATTTTAAAAGTACATAGATTTGTAGTTATGTTTAAATTCTAATACTGTATTTGATTTTTTATTGAATTAGGAAGAGCATTCCATACTTTTGGTCCATTGTACGAGAAACTAGACTTATACAACTCTGTATTTGGTTTTGGAATTATAAAATTATCCGAGGACGAACTTGTATTGTATTTTTGGTTTGTAGAAGCTGATAAAATAAAACTGGACATATATTCTGGAGCTAAGCCATGTTTTGCCTTATACATTAGTAATGATTTATGATAATGTATTCTTTGTGTAATCGGCACAATGTTACATTAGTGAAATGATTCGCTTAAAGGTTTGGTGTAATCATGTTCGTCTAAAATTATCCTTGCTGCCCTCTTTTGTAGTTTTAGTAAACTATCTAATAGAAAGTTATTACAGTTTCCCATATTGAACAACAATAATCTAAGTGAGGTAAAACGTAAGCGTTATAAAACAGTTGTCTAGCTTTGTGATTTAAATATTTCTTTATCCTTTTAGTAAAGCTAAAGAAGAGTTAACTTTTTATTATATAATCAATATGAGAAGACCAAGATAGAGATGCATCAACAAAATACCTAGAACCTTTTCACGTTTACTTTCTTTAATTTGTTGTCCATTTATAGCAAGATTAATGTTTTCATTTGATGTAACTGAAAGCTTCTGTTTAGAGCCAATACATATAGCTTTCGTTTTAGATACATTTACAGCCATTTTATTGTCATCACACCAGCGAAAAATACCTTGTAAAACCGTATTAAGTTTTTGACTGATGCAACTTTTGTTTTGTCCAATGACTGATATGGTGCTATCATCAGCAAATAAATTGGTGTTATGATTAGGATTAGACGAAGGAAGATCATTTATAAAAATTAAAAACAACACAGGTCCTAAAACGGATCCTTGAGGTACGCCCGTTTTTTGTTTTTGTACGTCTGAAAATGTATTTGAAATAGACACCATCTGATATCTGTCAGCCAAATGTGATGTAAACCAACGTAGCGAAGTATAAGCAAATTTGTATTTGTTTAATTTTGAATAAGCAGTTCATGATTGAGAAGATCAAAGGCTTCTGCTAGATCTAGAAACACTGCCCCAACAAGATCGCCATCATCAATGGTTTTAGCCATTTATCCAATAAAGCTGTTTACGCAGTTTGACAAGAATGGTTTGCGCGAAAGCCTGACTGCATTCTGTACAATAAGTTGTATTTATTTAGATAATTTACCAAGTGTGTTTTCACATGTTTTCAAGGATTTTAGAAATGAGTGGTAAAATTACAATTGGTCTGTAATTAAAACATCCTGTTTTGAACCTTTGTTCTTATAAACTGGTATGACTTTTGCCAGTTTAAATGAAGATGGAAAAATACATTTTTAATACTTAAGTTAAAAGACATCTTTAAAAACTTTGCCCTTATGTTATCAAGACCTGTTGCTTTTGATTCATCTAGTGCTTTTAGTTGTAAACACACAAAATCATAGCTCATAAGTGGTATAGAAAATACACGTTATCTGGTACATGACCCGATATGAAATCATCAAGTTTGTTAAAACAACTATTGTTGATGTTTTGATTTATATTAAGATTATCTGTGATATTTGTGAAATAAGCATTAAAAACATCAGCAATGCTTTTTGGTTCTAAAATTTCCTTTTGGTACAATCACTTATTATTTTGATACTGGTATGATTGTCGGTACCGCTGACAGTATGTAGGTGCTTCCATAATTTACTACTGTTGCCCTTTTGTGATATTGGTATAATAATTTTGTTTAGAGTTTTCGATGAGATATTTGACTTTGTTTCTCAAGAATCTATAACTATACATATCTTTTTCTTATGATAAAATCACGTTTTCTCATGCTATCTAAAATTTCATCATTCATCCACTCATTTTGATACAAACGTTTTACTCTCTTTTAATGAGTGGAGCATGATGATTTAATACTTCAGTAAAATATTCAAAATGACAACAATGCTTCTTCAGGGTCATCAATTTCTCATACACTATCAAATGAACACTGTGATATGTGATTGATAAAATCATTTTCATTAAAATGTTTAGTAGATCTGAACGTAATATATTCATGAATTTTCTTTTTCGATTTTAACCCTCTTTTGTGAGAAATGCATACTGGATAGTGGTCACTGATTGAATACTTTGGAACAGAAATAAAATGAATATTATCTGGTTCATTACTATATATATGGTCTACCAAAGTGGAAGATGTTTGTGTGACTCGAGTGGGAACTGAGACTATTTGAGACAAGTTAAACATGTTTTCAAATGGGACCATTTAGCTGGAATTTTTCTCGACACCAAATCAATATTAAAGTCACCCAAAATAATTATTTCCTTATCTTCAATATCAACATTTGTTAACATTGATTCAAATTTTGTAATCTACTCTGCATTACTATTTGGTGGTCTATATATGTTACCAGTAATATAGATTTTGATGAACAAAAATAATTTCGACCCAAATTGATTCTATATCATCCTTTTCCAAATCATATCGTCTAATTGAGGTTAACATGTTAGAAATATAAATTAAAACCCACCCCAGATTTTCCAATTCTGTCTTTTCTGTTTTTATCATAACCCTTAATATCTATTTCTTTATTTTGGACAGAATTTGACAAAATGTTTCACTTAAACACAGCACATCTGTGTTAGATTTTGATAGCAAATAATTAATTTCAGAAAACTTTGGCAATATATGATTTATGTTTAAGTGACATATATTAAGTGACTTGTGTGGAAATATAAAAGGATTTGTGAAAGGAGATGATTTTGAGTTAGATAATAGAATATGTGTTGCAGTACATAAATACAAAATAATAATACTGACAAGATTTCCCAAAACAAAGTTACATTTTCTGGTAGTAGAAAAGTTATTGTGAAAATCCTTTACCTCCAGTACGTTTGACGGAACACATTTTGTTGTTGAGTTGTTGTGTTGAATGGTATAAATCTCCTCCATGTTGACCTCACCGATTGAAAATTTGATTGAGTTTCTGATGTACAATCTGACAAATTAAGCAACGTGTTCACGCACGAGATAATGTTGTGGCTTAAAACTTTGGCACCAGCAACATTTGTATGTACATGGTCTGCAAATAAAGTAAGATTGGGCTGGTCTCCATATAGAAAGTCTAAAGTATTGTCTAGAATTTCCACATGCTGTTCCTCTAGAGATAAGAATCGGTTGTTATATATTCGTTTGATGTGTTTTGTTTTTGTTTTTGTTTTTTTTTTTTATTTTGCCATTTGATTGGGGACTTTCCTTTTTGAATTTTCCTCGGAGTTCAGTATTTTTGTGATTTTACTTTTTGTTGACATCATAAATTGTACGGTTAGCTTGATAATGAGTTGGCCTTGGTAGGATTGAAGAAATTACCAGCTCAGTTCTTGGTAAGCTCTGTCTAACTGTACAAATTAAATTTCTGTAGTCGTCAATTATAGCATGAACAGAGTCTCAATCTGATACGTTGTTAGTGCCCACATGAACAACAATGACATCTACACAATCAAGTTTACCTTCTGAGATGTACTGAATTAGGCAATCTTCAATGTCTCTGATCCGTCCTCCTCGAATAGTCTTTACTTTGGTGTTGATTTGTTCAGCTGACATTTTCCTTGGAGACATTTTTTTGAGAGTTGAACTCCCAACAAGAAATAAATTTTTCTTCTCACTAGAACGAAGAAAATGCGGATAAGTAGAGTTGACATCACAGTCCGTGTATTTTGTATTTATTTGTGACCTTTGTCTTTCCATATAGGTAGGATTTTGCGTATCATGGTGGGTCCCTATATTTGTCCTATTTAAAGAAACTGGCTTATTGGAGCTACTTGGTAATCCACTTTTAACAGCGTTGCTGTATGTTCCAGGTGTAGTTTTATTTATTTGTTTTATTTTAGCAGAAATTCTTCCCTCTCTTTTTCGATTTGGTGTTTGTGTCACGGTTTCTGTTAATACGTTGACGTGAGATGATTTTAAATTAACAGATTTTATCTCGTTAGAAACGGCATTTAATTTGTCCCATATGCTGTTTGATTTATTTACAAATGCCTTATTGTTTATCTCGATTTCCGATTTAATGAGCTGTGTTTGTGTAAAGACATCTTGAACGGAGGTTAAAGCTGAACTGGTTTGAGCTTTAACCGTATTTGTTAATGATGCAAATTTGTCTTTTATCTCTTGAAACTGACTGTTTGACGAGTCAATATGACAGTTAAGGGCATCATTTAAGTTTAAAACTTCCTCAGATGTTGACAGTAAGACTTTCAATTCTCCTGAGTGCTGACATTGTACAGAAAGACGGAGAGTTTGCCTTAGTACTAGTTTTGCGTAGTTTATTGTTAGAGTTACTTCGACGTGGGGTTGCTACCTTCATTGGTATAGTTTCCTCTTCATCGTCGCTCCATTCAATGTCGTTACACACATTCACGGTACTCTGATCATTTGCTTGAATGGTGTTTACAGACGATTTTTTTTTATGTTCAACGCAAGTTTTGCGAGTTTATCGGCTTCAATCTGACCGATTTTAGAATCACGAGCAACGTGCACCCACGATACGTTTATATTCGATAACAAATTATCTATTTCTGACCAGAGCTCCTTGTTTTTCACATCTTTTCCGGAAGATATAAGTTTCCAGTTGTTGCTTTTTCAATAAACAATGTCACTTGTTATACCTCTAACTAAATATTCACTGTCTGTTTTAATGTTAATGTTTAATATTTGATAATCGCGTATTTGTTGAAGGCATTTTACGGCAGCATACAGTTCCCCAGTATTGTTTGTTTGCTTATAAGATTCAGGAACTGATCCATTTATATTTTTGATGTTATTTGGTTCCCAAAATATACCATAACTGGCCTTTGCCAATGGCTTGCCGTTATTCTTGCATGCTCCATCAATGTATACTTCCATTACTAAATGTCCGTACAGTTCAGGAAAACGTTAACGTTGTTTTCGCGGGCTTTTCTGATATGACGTGATGGACATGGTTTTGATTTATAAATTACGTTTTGTTTGTGTTTTGTTACAATAAAAATGTTAATAATGATAACAAATTGTAAAATTGGCCATATCGTTATACATTTTGAAGTCTATCAAACAGTAAATCCATCGTAAATTACGAATCGAGTTTTCCTAAAAAAAAAAAACAACATCCACAACGGATCACAGCAACTCGTCTCAAATGTAGAATACAATATAGGAGTGTCAACAGCAAATTTCTTCAAATAGCACGAAATCTTCAATGTTGCGGAATAGCAAGAAATCTTCAATTGCACAGTATTGCGCAATAGCAAGAAATCTTCAATTGCAGAGTATAGCGCAACAGCAAGAAATCTTCAATTACAAAGTTTTGAACGATAGCACAGTATTAAATCTTCAATTGCACAGTATTGGCAATAGCAGGAAATCTTCAATTGCACAGTATTGCGCAATAGCACAATAGCACATTTTTTTGGGGGGTTCATATTTTTTATCTTCAAAATTTTTGAAATTTCAAATACTTGCACAGTATTGCGCAATAGCACGAAATATTCAATTGTACAGTATTGAGCAATAGCACAGTATTGCGCAATAGCAAGAAATCTTCAATTGCACAGTATTGAGCAATAGCACAGTATTGCGAAATAGCAAGAAATCTTCAATTGCACAGTATTGCGCAACAGCAAAAAACCTTCAATTGCACAGTATTGCGAAATAGCACAGTATTGCGCAATAGCAAGAAATCTTCAATTGCACAGTATAGAGCAATAGCAGAGTATTGCGCAATAGCAAGAAATCTTCAAGTGCACAGTATTGCGCAATAGCAAGAAATCTTCAATTGCACAGTATTGCACAATAGCACAGTATTGCGCAATAGCAGGAAATCTTCAATTCCAGAGTATTGAGTAATATTAGAGTATTGCACAATAGCACAGTATTGCGGAATAGCAAGAAATCTTCAATTGCACAGTATAGAGCAATAGCACAGTATTGCACAATAGCAAGAAATCTTCAAGTGCACAGTATTGCGCAATAGCAAGAAATCTTCAGTTGCACAGTATTGCGGAAGAACACGAATTTTTTTGGCGGTTGATATTTTTTTTGTTCAAAATTTTTGAAATTTCAAATAATTGCATAGTATTGCTCAATAGAACAAAATCTTCATTTGCACTGTATTGCACAATAGCACAGTATAGCGTAATAGCAAAAAATCTTCAAGTGCACAGTATGTCGCAATAGCACAGTATTGTACAATAGCACAGTATTGCTCAATAGCAAGAAATCTTCAATTGCACAGTATTGCGCAACAGCAAGTGATCTTCAATTGCATAGTATATGACGATAGCCCAGTATTGCGCAATAGCACAGTTTTGTGCAACAACACAGTATTGCGCAATAGTAAGAAATCTTGAATTGCACAGTATTGAGCAATAGCACAGTATTGCGCAATAGCAAGAAATCTTGAATTGCACAGTATTGCGGGGTAGCAAGAAATCTTCAATTGCACAGTATTGCGCAATAGCACAATAGCACAATTTTTTTGGGGGGTTCATATTTTTTTTCTTCTAAATTTTTGAAATTTAAAATAATTGCACATTCTTGTGCAATAGCACGAAATCTTTAATTGCATAGTATTGCACAAATACCAAGAAATCTTCAATTGCATTGTATTGCGCAATAGCACAATAGCACAATGTTTTTGGGCGGTTCATATTTTTTGTCTTCAAAATTTTTGGAATTTCAAATAATTGCACAAAAATGCGCAATAGCACAAAATCTTCAATATCACAGTATTGAGCAATAGCACAGTATTGCGTAATAGCTAGAAATCTTCAAGTTCACAGTATTACGCAATAGCAAGAAATCTTCAATTGCACAGAATTGTGCAATACTGTGCATTTGAAGATCAATAGCACAGTATTGCGTAAAAGCAAGAAATCTTCAAGTCCACAATATTACGCAATAGCAAGAAATCTTCAATTGCACAGTATTACGCAATAGCAAGAAATCTTCAATTGCACAGTATTGCGCAATAGCAAGAAATCTTCAATTGCACAGTATTGCGCAAAAGCAAGAAATCTTCAATTGCACTGTATTGCACAATAGCACAATATTGCGCCAGAGCACAGTATTGCACAATAGCAATAAATCTTCAATTGCACAGTATTGCGCAATAGCACAGTATTGCACAATAGCACAGTATTGCGCAATAGCAGGAAATCTTCAATTCCACAGTATTGAGTAATATTACAATATTGCGGAAATAGCACAGTATTGTGCAATAGCAAGAAATCTTCAATTGCACAGTAGAGAGCAATAGCAGAGTATTGCGCAATAGCAAGAAATCTTCAGATGCACAGTATTGCGCAATAGGAAGATTTCTTCAATTGCACAGTATTGCACAATAGCAAGAAATCTTAAATTGCACAGTATTGCACTATAGCCCATTATTGCACAATAAAACAGTATTGTGCAACAACACAGTATTGCGTAATAGTAAGAAATCTTTAATTGCACAGTATTGTGCAATAGCAAGAAATCTTCAATTGCATCGTATTGCGCAATAGCAAGAAATCTTCAATTGCACAGTATTGCGCAATAGCACAATAGCACAATTTGTTTTGGGGGTTCATATTTTTGTTCTTCAGAATTTTTGAAATTTCAAATAATTGCACAGTATTGCGCAATAGCACAGTATTGTACAATACCACAGTATTGGACAATAGCAAGATATGCTTGTTTCCGGATCTTATTAATTATTCAATTGTATTAATATATAAATGAAAAAATTGTGTACATTATTAAACTTAGATTTAATTAATAAAATATGTTTACACTAATGGCAAGAAATCTTTAATTGCACAGTTTTGCGCAATAGCAAGAAATCTTCAAGTGCACAGTATTGCGCAATAGCAAGAAATATTCAAGTGCACAGTATTGCGCAATAGCAAGACATTTTTAATTCCACAGTATTGAGCAATAGCACAGTATTGCGAAGTAGCAAGAAATCTTCAATTGCCCAGTATTGCGCAATAGCACAATAGCACAATTTTTTTGGGGTGTTCATATTTTTTTTCTTCTAAATTTTTGAAATTTGAAATAATTGCACATTCTTGCGCAATAGCACGAAATCTTCAATTGCACAGTATTGCGCAATAGCACAGTATTGTACAATACCACAGTATTGGACAATAGCAAGCAATCTTCAATTGCACAGTATTGCACAATAGCACAATATTGCGCGAGTGCACAGTATTGCGCAATAGCAAGAAATCTTCAATTGCACAGTATTGCGCAATAGCACAGTATTGTACAATAGCACTGTATTGCGCAATAGCAAGAAATCTTCAATTGCACAGTATTGCTCAAAAGCACAGTAATTCGCAATAGCAAAAAATCTTCAATTGCACAGTATTGCGCAATAGCAAGTGATCTTCAATTGCACAGTATTGCACGATAGCCCAGTATTGCGGAATAGCACAATATTGCACAAGAGCACAATATAGCGGAAGAGCACAGTATATAGCAATAGCAAGAAATCTTCAATTCCACATGATTGCGCAACAGCAAGAAATTTTCAATTGCACAGTATTGGACGATAGTACAGTATTGCGCAATAGTAAGAAATCTTTAATTGCACTGTATTGAGCAATAACACAGTATTGCGCAATAGTAAGAAATCTTCAACAACACAGTATTGCGCAATAGCTCAGTATTGTGCAATAGCAAGAAATCTTCAATTGCACAGTATTGCACAATAGCAAGAAATCTTCAATTGCACAGATTTGCGCAATAGCAAGAAATCTTCAATTGAAAATAAATACAAATCTTTTAACCAATTTCAATGGGATTAATTTAAGTCTTTTAATTTTTTGGGGTTCTAATCTTGTATTACTTTTTTAGATATTGGGCCCCATTTTTAAACTGGTCTACATTGAGGTCAAAAGGGTCTAAAATTAAACTTTGTTTGATTTCATCAAAAAGTTAATTATTGCGGCTGTATGATTAATTTAACTTTATTAAACAGGATGCGGAATTCTACCAAAAAATGGCAAAACAATTGCGGGCAAATTCCGGTAAGTTTGACTGGTGGGAAAATAATCCGTACCCTGTAGGTAATGCTGAATCTTATTATGCATTTAGATTTTTTATTTGGACCCTGTTTTCAAATTAGTCCATATTAAGGTTTGAAGGTACCTAAAATTAAATTTTTGGTGTTTTTTTATATGCTAAAACTAACCATGTTGTTAGATTTTGGATATCAGACCATTCTAGGTATATTAAATGTCCCGTTTCAAATTTTTCTTTGACCACATTTATTTTGTGTCAGAAACCTATATTATGTCAAAAATTTGATCACAATCCAAATTCAGACAGTATCAAGCTTGAATATTGTGTCCAAACTTGCCCCAACTGTTCAGGGTTCGACCTCTGCGGTCGTATCAGGCTGCGTTCAGAAAAGCATTTTATTAACCTATGTCATCAGTCTTGAGAGCATGGCTAGTGACTGCTCGGTGTTCGTGCGTCCTTCCATTGATAGGTATCACAGTCATCAGTCTTGAGAGCATGGCTAGTGACTGATTGGTGTTCGTCCGTCCTTCCATTGATTGGTATCACAGTCATCAGTCTTGAGAGCATGGCTAGTGACTGCTCGGTGTTCGTCCGTCCTTCCATTGATTGGTATCACAGTCATCAGTCTTGAGAGCATGGCTAGTGACTGCTCGGCCCTGTTCGTCCGTCCTTCCATTGATTGGTATCACAGTCATCAGTCTTGAGAGCATGGCTAGTGACTGCTCGGTGTTCGTCCGTCCTTCCATTGATTGGTATCACAGTCATCAGTCTTGAGAGCATGGCTAGTGACTGCTCGGCCCTGTTCGTCCGTCCTTCCATTGATTGGTATCACAGTCATCAGTCTTGAGAGCATGTCTAGTGACTTCTCGGCCCTGTTCGTCCGTCCTTCCATTGATTGGTATCACAGTCATCAGTCTTGATAGCATGGCTAGTGACTGCTCGGCCCTGTTCGTCCATCCTTCCATTGATTGGTATCACAGTCATCAGTCTTGAGAGCATGGCTAGTGACTGCTCGCTGTTCGTCCGTCCTTCCATTGATTGGTATCACACACACAACCTCACATCAAGGTTCCTTGTTTCTGTCTTCTGTAACTACAACAGTTTTCCCTCAACAGATCCAGCAATGATCACAAATAGATTGTAGATATGATTCACTTATTTTGGACAGATTTAGATTATTTTTAAACGCCGTCTACGATTGTAGGGAGTATTATGTTTTCTGGTCCGTGTATCTGCCAGTCTGTTTAAAGTAATGGTTTAAGGTATAATATAAAAATAAGGAGATGTGGTATGATTGCCAATGAGACAACTATCCACCAAAGTTCAAATGAAGTAGATGTTAGCAATTATACGCAACCGTATGGCCTTCAACAATGAGAAAAAACCCATACCGTATGGTCGGCTATAACAGGCCCCAACATGAAAAATATGAAAGAATTCAATTGAGAAAGTTTACCATAAAGATATGGTCACACCAACTTGAAAATTAGTACAGATGTTCATTATTATTAGAGAACTGTGTCATTGAATGCTATAAAAGGTACCTAGATTGTGTCACTCAAACAGTACTGTATAAACAATTAACGATTATGGTTGTTTATGATATATTTAAAAATAAACTGTTCTCGTCTTTTGTTTTTAAGATAAGAAAAAGACGTTTATTGCAATAAGTACAAATATTTTCTTGGTCAATACTTAAATGAGACGTATTTATTAAGATAATTTCCCAGATCTCTGCACGGTATTAACATTGTTAATATATATAGAATTGGGAATGGAAACGGGGAATATGTCAAAGAGACAACAACCCGACCAAAAGAGGAGAACACAGTCCAAGGCCACAAATGGGTCTTCAACGCAGCGAGAAAAACCCGCACCCGGAGGCGGGCTGGTCCCTAAACAATAATGTATACTAGTCCAGAAAAATGGACGCCACACTTAACTCCGAAACGATATAAAGCAAAAAATTAAAAACGCACAAGACTTACAAAGGCTAGATGTTCCTGACTTGGAACAGGCGCATACATGCAGCAGGATTGAACATGTTTTGTGAGATGTCAGCCCTCCCCTATACCTCTAGTCAATGTGGAATAAATAAGCACACAGCAATACGGACAGTGAAACTCAGCTTAAAAGAAGTCCGAGTCCGATGTTAGAATAGAAGAAACAAAGCAAAATGACAATGATCAACATAAATTTACAAAGGACTACTACTAGCAGATACTGACATGCTAGCTCCCGACCTCAATTTAACTGACCGAAAGATTATGTCTTCATCATATGAAAGTCAAGCACAATCCCAGTTAGGGGTATAGTATCATGCCATCATGAATTATACGAGAATAACATAACCCGTATCATGCCAACAACAGGTTTTAGAATAAATATGTGTATTTCCGCTTGTGGTAGTTATGTGGCATCATCCGAAATGATCATTTTGTATCATTATGACCGAAATATATTGCATTGTTCCATGATACCAACGTCAAATTATTGTTCTTTTTAAAATACAGAAGTGTGTATAGGCCAGAACTTCGTCAACTTTGTTTTAAAGATAAGATAAATGGTAAGTATGTATATCGCCATCAGAGAATCGGAGACTTGGAAAGTTGGCAAGTATGTCTGTCGCCATCACAGGATTGAGATAATTAGCAAGTATGTCTATCGCCATCAGAGGCTTGAGATATTTGGCAAGTATGTCTATCGCCATCAGAGGCTTGAGATATTTGGCAAGTATATCTACAGATACGTGAGATATTTGGCTAGTATGTCCATCGCCATTAGAGAATTGAGATATGTGGCAAGTATGTCTATCGCCATCAGAGACTTGATATATTTAAAAAGTCTGTTTATCGCCATCAGATAATTGAGATATTTGGCAAGTATGTCTATCGCCATCAGAGATTTGAGATATTTGGCAAGTATGTCTATCGCCATCAGATACTTGAGATATTTGGCAAGTATGTCTCTCGACATCAGAGACTTGAGATATATAAAGTATGTCTATCTCCATCAGAGACTTGAGATATTTGGCATGTAAGTCTATCACAATCAAAGACTTGATATATTTGGCAAGTATGTCTATTGCCGTCTATCGTCATCAGAGAATTAAGATATTTGGCAAGTATGTCTATCGCCATCATAGATTAAAGATATTTGACAAGTATGTATATAGTTATCAGAGACTTTTGAATTTGGTAAGTATGTCTATCGCCATCAGAGACATAAGATATTTAGCAAGTATGTCACAGTGACTTAAGATATTTGGCAAGTATGTCTATCGTCATCAGAGACTTGAGATATTTGGCATGTTTGTCTATTATTTAACACGCAAGTGTTTCCAGACCAGACATGAGCTTTTTAACAATAAACTGACGATATTAAGTATGTGTATCTCCATAAAATACCTTGCGTCATAGCATCAAGGCAGATACTTGACTTTTGACCTAGAGATCAAATTATGATTTTTCAAGCAGGCAGGTCTGTGTAAAAATTAGAAGTACTCCGATAAGTATAGATTATTACATTTCATTTTTCATAACAGACCCTTTATCGGCCCTAGGTCATGATATCAGTCCAAGAGCCGGAGGCTTGAGGGATGATATCATGAACGAGGCCGATAAAGGTCTGATATGAAAATGACATGTAATGATCTTTATTATATACTTCAGCAGAAGAAATACAGACAAGAACTATAAAATTTTGTCTTTCTTTATTTTGAACTTCTAGATAATAATTTACAGACAACCAAATACAAATTAAATAAAAACAATGTCTATTTATTCATACAAGTCTTTAGTGTTGTACAATGACCACGGTCATCTGCAATGAGACATAAAGCATTGTAAATAGATATAAGAAGATGTGGTATGAGTGCCAATGAGACAACTCTCCATCCAAGTTAAAACTTATAAAAGTAAACCATTATAGGTCAAAGTACGGTCTTCAACACGGAGCCTTGGCTCACACCGCACAGCAAGCTATAAAGGGCCCCAAAAACTACTAGTGTAAAACCATTCAAACGGGAAAACCAACGGTCCAATCTATATAAAAAGCAAGAAACGGGAAGCACTTATGAACCACATCAACAAACGACAACTACTGAACATCAGATTCCTGACTTAGGACAGGTGCAAACAATTGCAGCGGGTTTAAACGTTTTAATGGTACCAAACCTTCACCCTTATCTGAAACAATAATGTAACATCACAACATAGAAAGACACACTATAAAATATAAATTGAAATGGCTTAACTCAATCAAAAGACATATTAACACCAGTGAACATACACTGAACAAATAAATTTAATCTATGATACAATGTAAATACAAAATAAATAAACTAAGGGAAGAATAATTAAAGTTACATGTTATACCGTTGTGAAATGTGAAACAATTTAAGAAAAACAATAAGCTTGAACAAAAATATCAGCCATTTGCAATTACTTTAAACACAGGTAAATGAAAATAATTTTGTTGTTAGGTATACGTGTACAGTTCAAATGGAGAAAGGAAATATTTTTACAAAATAAATAATTTTGATGTTCATTGTACGAAGAAGTGAAAATTTATAGTAATACCAAACACTGGTATATAGACCAGATATAACCCTGAATAAGTAAACATTAAATAACAAAAAAGCATTACAATTAGTATCAACAGGTCAAATAAACAAGAAAGTACGATTTGAGAGTACTCGCAGTTACTGACAGCTAGTTATAAGCCAAAAACAATTAATAATACAAAATCATGCATCAGAGACTAAGCATTAATAAGAACAGCTGAGTCCATAGTTATAAGCCATAAATGTACATAGTCAATTATAACCCTCTATCTCCCTATAAGATTTTGGCTCCTGTAATGTTCCATTAAAGGTGGCAAACACTTGTCCACTGTAATTTGACGAAGATAATATTCACACTAATCTCTGTTAGTTGAAATGCAAAAAGAAAAATCTAAAGGGTCAATGTCATGATTGTTAATCCATATTATAATCTGAATGCCAGGCAGGTGGGCGACTAGCACGACTACATTTACGTTGTGAATTAAGTTCTGTTGGACTAATGATCAACGGAAGAGTGTTGGTGTTCGGCTGTGTTCCTTGTTCCTCGAGTGGTGTTTCGCAGAATTCCAAATCACGGCGCACAGGATGTGTGTTTCCTACTCTAGGACTTTCGGATGATGAAAGGCCCGTCTTTGGCGTTGCCGGAATGTGCACTTTTCGCTCGCTAGGCAAATCTGGTGAATAGGTGAATCTTGGGGTAGAACTGCCCTTGGAGTCTGAAGTTGCCTGACCAAGTGGATAACGCTTTTCTCGGGTAGAGGTTTTTGGAGTTTCCACTAATGTATCCGAAGTAGGATTTTGATACTTGTTTGGTGTCGAATGTTGATAAGACAGGTACATTCTTACACCAAAGGTCATCCTGTATAGTCTTGGTTGTTTCGATGCCCTTGACAGGAACATACTTTCTGAGAAACTATCTGTTGCGTAAAGTCACTCTTCCAGAACCATCAATTTTTACTGCATATTGATCAAATTGGCGGACTTCAATGATGACGCCAGTTTTGTCCCATTTGAGTAGGTATTGCCCTATCTGGTTCTGAATACGCACACAATCACCAGTTGCTAGTGGAGGCGGAATCGGAATGAAATCCCTGATTGGATGATTAAAGACGCACATCGCAAGTGAAAGTTTTGTGTCTCTGTCAGGTGTATTTCTGTACTGAAGCATGGCCCGTTGAAATGCATCCGTGTCGAGATCACCTTTAGGACCAGTGTTATCAACAATCATGCGTTTAACGGTTTTTACTCCAACTTCCGACCTGCAATTGCTATGAGGGAAAGACACTGAAGATAGGCGATGTGTACACCCCAGTCTTGAAGAAACTGTTTCGTAGCAGTTGAGGTATATCCAGGGCCGCCGTCAGATGCTAGTTCATCGGGAATCCCAAAAGTGACAAATGTGCGTCGAAGGCAGGTAATGAGTCCGACTGCTCCGTCTGAGGATCTTTCAACAATTGGCCAGTTTGAGTATCGGTCAACTATGACAAGGTAACAAATCCCTTTGTATTGAAAGAAGTCAGAACAGACGCATTGAAACGGGTAGTCTGGTGACATCAGAGGTGTTGGTGGAGCATTCGGCTTAGAAGGTGCTATCCGATTACAATGGTTGCATCCGGCTCTTTGTGCTGAACTAGCGGGAGTGATACCCGGCCAAAAGACTGATGACTATGCCCAAAAAATCATTGCAGTAACTCCTTGGTGGGCTGCGTGTAAAGCACACAAAACTTCTTCTCGAAGACTGGGAGGAATGATTATTCTGTCCTTGTATATTATAACACCATCAATAGTGTAAAGATGTTAAAGATGTTCACGGAATTGGAAGTATTCCCGTAGTTGTGGAGGGAATTCATGTCGAAATTCTGGTGTACCAGACTCAATCAAGAGTTGATAAGTTCATTCATACTGTCGTCACTTTCTGTAGCGGTACGAACTATGTCCCAAGTCACAGATCTGACTGCAAGCGAATCAAGCGAGGACACAGCTGTTATAATGACACTGTTATCAATTTTAGTAGCATCTGATTCTAAATCTGAATGGTGTATGCCTGATAAAAATGATGTGGCAGGTGGCAACGATATTGTATTATTCTTGATGGCTGCTATGTCATCTGTGAGAATAAGTTTTTCAGGTTCCACAGTTTGATGACGTGACACACCGTCAGCGGCATGATGTTTGACGCCTGGTACATGAATCATTCTGAAATGATATCTGAGTGTTTTCTCTTTCAAATTTCGAAGACGTGAATTCGAGATGTCTTCTAAAGATCTGTCACTGAATATTTTCAGGAGAGGTTTATGGTCAACAGCTATAATAAGATCGCACCCCAGTACAAAATACCTCGCTTTGTCCAAAGTGTCGACAACAGCTAGAGCTTCGCCTTCTACTCGCGCATAACGGGATTCAGCTGGATGTGTAAATCTACTTCCTACAAGCGTTATTCGCCATCCTTTGTTACAACAGAATGGTTCACTTCCTGTGCAGGAACAATGTTTTTGAAGTAGTCAGAAGCCAATACCAGTTTTTGACCAATCTGTAGCAAGACATGTGGGTTTACTTTTGTCAAAGATGCGAACACCCTCTTCTATTTCGCTTATGATAGCGGCTTTTGATTCCTTGAACAGTTTGTTGATGTGTTCATCCCAGAAAAATGGTGTTCCAGGTTTCAATAATTGCCTGAAGGGTAGCATCGTATCAGCCATATGCTTGCTTACGAGACCAAACCATGATCGCACATCCGTGATATTTCTAGGAGTTGGAGAATTTAGGATCGCTCTTAGGTATTTCATGCAAGGGCGGACAGTGTTGGATGTTATTTCAAATCCTGTGAATTCTACAACATCTTGACCGAATATGAACTTCTCAGGATTAAGTGTGATGCTATGACGTCCACAGATATCAAGCCATTGTGCAGCTTGAAAAAAGCTTTCCTCAATTGAATTAGCCCATAGGAGGACGTCATCTACACATTTAGTTTTGTGTTCGGAATATCGGCAACAATTTCATCATATCGTCTTGTATAGGCGTCGCCTGAAGCTATGTAACCTTGTGGAGCCGTCTTGTAACGATATCTGCCCCAGGGTGTAATGAAGGTAGTTAGATGGCGATCATCCTCTGGAATTTGGCACGCTATGATAGCCGTTCCAGGCGTCAAAAACGGTTTTCCTCTTTTCATTAGGTACTGATCTAGCCTGGTGAAAAAGGTGAAGGCGTATGGTGTGTTTCTCGTGTTGCATGCACATTAAGGGGTTGAAAATCAACAGTGCGGCGTGGTTTTCCATTTTCTAGGCACAAACGACCATTCTATGGCACCATGTGACAGGTTCCCCAACTGGAACAGGTTCCAATACGCCAAGTCGGACGTCTTGGTCAAGATCAGCTTTGACTTCCTCTTTCCAGTGGATTGGAACTGGTACTGGTGTGTGATGAGCAACAGGCTCAGCATCGGGGTCCACCATCAACCGCATTGGTGGTCCATCCATCAGTGGCAATGGTTGGTGATCCCGTGTATTGAAGGTACTAGATTTTGTAATAGTCCATGAGAAATTGTTTCATTTTTGTTTGGTTGGCTTCAGATGCTGGATATGGTAACTTCGTAGGCATTGGAGGTGGTAGCTTCCGTTGCGTACAGTTACAGGTGGTAGCTAGGCCATTAACACTTCCGATTTTGTTTGTGATGTTGTGAGGATTCTCAGTACCAAGAGTTTGTTGCGTCTCGTCAATTTCACCAATGGTTGGAAAGCTGTCGGAGATCATTCGAAGAGCAATACAAGCTTCTCTGCTAATGAATAGCTTATCAGAGTTGTCAGTAACATAAGTCATTTGTCTCGTTTCGACATGTTTACCTTGATCATCTTTGCCGGAGATGCGGAGAATGGTTGCACCAAGGATCGTGATACCTTTGTTGTTGGCAGCATGCATTTTCATGTTGACAGGAATTAATTCAGTCTGATTTATTCCTAGTCGATGGATGACCTTGATACCGGCAAAGCAGCTCTGGCATCCTGTATCCGCCATAGTAGAGATTGCAACAGTATTTGTGCTTTTTGTCATGTTGAAACCAAATGCTTCATAATCTTCTGGTAATATTCTCAAAACAAGGTTAACGAATGGTTGTGGTTTCGATGCCTTTCTGATCCAGATATCTGACAGATTATCATAAAGATGATGGTCTATGGCTAACGTTCTGCCATTTTTTCGGTGTGAATTGTTGAATATGCTACACAGTAATTCAAACACGGCACCTTCACAATCGTCTGTATTATGAGAAGTTATCCCAGTTTTTGAGTTTTCTTTACTCCTACAAACTTTTTCAAAGTGGTGTTAACGGTTGCAGTATCCACACTTATGGCCATAAGCAAGGCAATCTGATTTACGGAGACGAGCTGGTGCACTTTTGCCGTGTCCCTTTTTGTCACGATATGAACACACTTCATTTATGTCCCTCACGGCTGTCTGCTTTGCATAAGAGCTGCTAGCTGCTTGAACCATTTGAGAATCAAGTAGTCTAGATCGTTTCCCCGAATCTTTTGCTTCAACGAACTGAGCAACTTCTTCAAAGGTCATGTCTTGGTTTTTGTCACCAAGGAGATCAAGTTGGATTTCTGGATCGGAAATGCCTCGTGCAAGAACATCCCGAATAAATGTGTCTGTATTGTTCACATCTGTGTTACAAGTAGGGCACTTAATAAAAAATTTGCACACACCGGCTTGTCCGCGCAAACGTGCGCAAAAACTACGTACTGGTTCATCACGGTCTTGGTGCATATTATGAAGTGTGACTCTGGCCACCATCGTATTTTCCTCACGAACTCCAAGTTTCTTGATTGCGGCTAACACTTCTTGTTCAGGTTTGTTAGTTAGACTACCCCCTGCCGATCGTGTCAAGTCCTTGCGTAGCTGCTCATCACAGCATTCTAAAAGTTGAACTACCTTGTCACGGCCGGCAATTTTCGTTGCTTCAACATAATCGGACCACCGTGATTCAAAATATGCCCATTCCTCACTAGTACCAGCTGTTGATATTACCGGTCTTTTCACTTTTTCTTCTTTCGCTGCTGTGACTGGTCCTGGAACGTGTTTTGTGCTATGAGCAGTGATGAGTGCAGCTACGATAGCTGCATCAAGATCTTGAGTGACATAATCTAATCCAGGTTTAGGACACTGTACTGCAGGCATTGTCGTTTAAGTGTTGTTCTCCAGGTCTTCAGTAATCTTTGGCCGTGTTCATAAATAAGAACAATGTCTATTTATTAATACAAGTCTTTAATGTTGAACAATGACTACGGTCATCTGCAATGAGACATAAAACATTGTAAGCATTAATAAGAACAGTTGAGTCCATAGTTATAAGCCATAAATGTACAAACTAGTCAATTATAACCCTCTACAAATGTATTAACTTTAATTGTTTTTATTGATATAACAAGCATTTCATTTTTCATGTGACATATATATATCACAACAATTATTATGTTCGGAGTTTGAAAAATGTATTGTCACATTTCCTGTGGTTGACATGTGATAAAGGCTCTGAAATGAACAATGACATAATATATAAACCTCAAAGTCATTTCTGTAGTTTCAATAGTTATAATTATAAGTCTTCCGCACTTTGTTGTCGTTTTTCATAGACTAAAAAACGCAGCCGTGTCGTCTGCCATGTTTACAAACAAATTTCCTGAAATGCATGAAATTGCATGTGATAAACCCCACGGACAATAACGGAAAGCATGTGATAACATTCCAGAAGCAGTCAATAATTAAAGGTTCGTTTATCAGCCCGCCGAGGAAATTCTTAGGAATCTGGTTAATAAACATAATAACCCTTTCATAGCCTCTTAATTATTTTTAAATGTTATTGAACTGTAAAATTTAAGTAATATTTTATACAAGTATATGACATTATAATGCCTTCTCTATCAGGAGAACCTGGAATTCTTCCAGTACCTGTTTAATTCTATGTTAAAATAAAGTACACTTTTTTTACAAGTCTGTTTTCTCCCGCCTCAATACCACTTTTAAATTGATTAATTGGTTAAAATATATTAATTCTCTAAAATAAAAATTGTACAGTTTTTTTCACTAGTGATACTCCGCTGTTTATTAAAAGTAATACTCAATAACTAGTGATACTTTGTTGTATGTAAATGGTAATACTCAATGACTAGTGATACTCCGCTGTATGTTAATGATAATACCAAATAACTAGTGATACTACGTTGTATGTTAATGGTAATACTCAATAACTAGTGGTACTACGCTGTATGTTAATGGTAATACCAAATAACTAGTGATACTCCGCTGTATGTTAATGGTAGCACTCAATAACTCTTGATACTACGCTGTATGTTAATGGTAATACCCAATAACTAGTGATACTCCGCTATATGTTAATGGTACTACTCAATAACTAGTGATACTACGCTGTATATTAATGGTAGCACTCAATAACTAGTGATACTCTGCTGCATGTTAATGGTAGCACTCAATAACTAGTGATACTACGCTGTATGTTAATGGTACTACTCAATACCTTGTAATACTCCGCTGTATGTAATACTCAATAACTAGTGGTACTCCGCTGTATTTAATACTCAATTACTATTAATACTTCGCTATATGTTAATGGTAGCACTCAATAACTAGTGGTACTCCGCTGTATGTTAATGGTACTACTCAATAACTAGTGGTACCCCGCTGTATGTTAATGGTTATACTCAAGAACTAGTGGTACTCCACTGTAATGGTAATACTCAATAACTAATGATACTTTGCTGTATAATAATAGTAATACTCAATAACTATTGGTATTTCGTTGTATGTTAATGGTAGTACTCAATGACTAGTGATACTTCGATGTATGTTAATGGTAATACTCAATGACTAGTGATACTCCGCTGTATATTAATGGTGATACTCAAAAACTACTGATACTTTTCTGTGTATTAATGGTAATATACTCAATAACTAATGGTACCTCGTTGTATGTTTATTGTAATACTCAATAACTAGTGATACTCTGCTGTATATTAATTGTAATACTCAATAACTAGTGATACTCTGCTGTATATCAATTGTAATACTCAATAACTAGACTAGGTGATACTTCGCTGTATGTTTATGGTAATACTCAATAAATAGTGATACTCTGGTGTATGTTTATGGTAATACTCAATAACTAGTGATACTCTGGTGTATACTAATGGGAATACTCAATAACTAGTGATACTCAGTCTGCTGTATATTAATTAACTAGTAATAATCCGCTGTATATTAATTGTAATACTCAATAACTAGTGGTACTTCGCTGTATATTTATGGTAATACTCAATTACTAGTAATAATTTGCTGTATGTTAATATCAATACTCAATAATTGTAGATTTTAATATATACTTTTCCATATCGGACCTGGTATCATCCCGAGACTCCCATATTAGCTCAAGGCGCAAGCCGAGGGTTCATATGGGTCGAGATAAGTCTGAATTCGTCCGTTCTCTCGGTGCGTCTGTCCGTCCATCCAGCCTTCTAAGCGCGCTCATATGTACAGGTACTGCCAGATTTTATATGAAATTTACATCGAAGGTTTATATCAGCTATGTCTCGGACAAGTTCGAAAATCAGTGCCGATTAACTATTTTCACAAGAGTAATGTCCCTTAAAAATTTTAATTCTATAGAAAATTGCATTGTATACAATTCTTTCCAGAAATGTTTTAAATTTATATCAAAAGCTTATATCAGCAATGTCTCGGAAAAGTTTGAAAGTCAGTGCTAGTCAACTATTTTTAATTATCAATTATTAATTATATAGAAAATGGCATTGTTATCACTCTTACATCTTCATTTCTTGTAGGATTGTAATGAAATTTATATCATAGGAGTATATCAGCAATATTTTGGGTGAGTTCGAAAATCAGCGCTGATCTATTACTTCTACAGGAGTAATGTCTCTTTGAAATGTAATTTAAATTTATTATTGCATAGTAAGCACTCTCAAACCTACATATCTTGTCGTTATTTTAGAAGTTTATATCAAATGCTTATATCAGCAAATTCAAACAACTTTTTTACGAGAATTATGCTCCTTTGATATAGAAGTAGATTTCGTTATCTCATATGTCTAAGATGATAGCAAATTAACAATAGATACAATAAGTAGGTCCTGTAATAGAGAGTGTCTGGGATAAAGGACGGAGTATATTAGACAGGTAAAAATTCACAGTCACGTCCAGTCAGATTGGGAGTTAATTCCGTTATCTCGTGTAAAGAAAGTGGCACGCTATCTGTAGTTTAGAACCCTTGCAACAATTCTTTAAGTGATTCGTAGGTACGTGTAGCCTCTTGCCTGGCTGAATTTCTATCCCTATCCTACTTTTAAGTTAATTATTTATAGATGTTTCCATTGCATTCTTTGATAACTGTATCAATGAAAACAATCATTGTTGGAATAGTTTGTATAGATGTAACAATGTTTGGAGGAAATCAATTATTGTAACAGAGAGAATATACATTATCTTATAGGAATTTATCTTAAATCATTTATACAATAATTGTTTCCAAATACCACAACTATAAAATAAAACAAAGCCATTTAGTTTCATAATTTTGTCAGGCATCAACTATAGGAAGATGGAAGATCCGTATCAGGTTAGCACATTAACTTATTTCACATTTATACAGGAAGTCTATAATCTATTGTTCTTTGTTCTGATTTTAAAGGATGATTTTTATAAATGATTTTCCTCTATAGTTATTTTTTCATTTTAATGTATTTTAGTTGATATAATTTGTCTCAAATTTAGCCCAACAATATTAGATCTTCAAAATATATCCTTTTCAATGATATCGCGTAATTGAGATGATAGAGTAAACTTTCATGACACAAGACATGGTCAAATATATAAGATTTTTTTTTTTTAATCTGTAGAAATAGTAATTACCTGAATTTATTAAATAAAAACAATAATTCCATCAAGTTTCTCAGTAATTTGTAGTAAATATGTCGAAAAGCGTATTTTACTTCTTTCCGTGTATAACGGATAAATTTTGTATGAAATAATTTTTCAAAATTTATTTTTTGGTAACAATAAGCAAACAGTATGAATATGAATTCCAACATGGCCTCTGACGATATCTTTGACATAAAAAGAAAATCAAAGTAGCTTCAAATTGATTGATGCATCTTAAATGACAACATATTGTTGAAATAGCAAATACGTGCAACATTATAAAGGTAAAAGGATGTGGTATGATAATGAGACAACTTTCCACCATAGACCAAATGACGTAGAAGTGAGCAACTATAGGTCAACGTACGGGTTTAATAATGAGCAAAATTAATTCCACATGACAAGCTATAACAGGCCCGACATGACACATGTGAAACGATTCAAACGGGAAAATGTACATTACGTTCTAGTTCCTAATTGTATCATTATGGGGAAATAGATTATCCGCAAAAATAAGTTGGTTTGTAGGTTCAGGCATGGGGCGAATTACATTGCAATGTAATGCATTATATTACAATTACTTTGACAAAACCATGCATTAAATTACAATTACAATTACATGAATTTGTCAAAGTAATGCATTAAATTAAAATTACTTTTGCAAAGTAATGCATTGAATTACACATTACATCTGTAAATTTTATTATCAACTGAAATGAAAAATCGAACATTTTGAAAATCAACATGAAGTAACAAAAGATTCTAGCATATGCAGAAACTGTTGCATGTATTGAATATAAATATTCATATAAAATAATTCATTCAGTACGACTAATGCATTTTAAAATCATAAGGGTTTGAAAGGTTTCATGATGAATGATATTTCTGACTATTCAACAGTTTCACAAAAGCTATAAAAGTTGATATTTCTGACTATTCAATGGTTTCACAAATCCTATAAAGTTGATTGCTCACTATCTTTAGTTTTAATGTTTCAAGGTATACTCTAAAACAAATTACAGAAATAAAGTTTAATATTTATTTTAACTAAATGCTAACTTTTATAAATGTATACATTTTTTTTAATTTCAATCAAAATATTTACTCAGAATTTCTTTCCTTAATTAGTCTAATTATGTGATAAACATAGAGCTTAATTTATGAACAGGAGTCCAAATGGCAAAAGATTAATTGTAAAACAAACTAATGAGTGTTTTGTGACAATGTTCAATTATCTGTTATTTAATTATAACAAGGTAGCACTTTTACAGTAATACTTTTCAAATATCTTTTGATGTAGGAATATGCATAAAATTAAATAAAAAAGGATATAAAATAAATATTAGATTGAAAATCAATATGCAAATGATTATGTTCTTAGTTAATCAAGAAATCTTAAATTCTGCTTTAGTTAATCTCCAACAATTTGTTAAAGATAAATAGCATGTGAAAAAGTAATGCCATGTAATGCAATGTAATGCTTGAAATTACACAACCTTTTGCTAAAGTAATGCATTAAATTGCAATTACATGTAATGCCAAAATTGCTGCATTACACATTACATGCAATTACTTGGAAAAATGTAATGCATTACCATGCATTACAATTACAAATTAGCATTACCCCATGCCTGGTTGACATCATATTTTACCTGCAAACATTTTAATTACTCGATGTAAATTGGACAGGACAGACGTATATCATACATATGCAGTCCTTCCCAAATTATAAATTCTATTATGGTACAATGTTAATGTGTACATGCAGTATTTTGACGTATACAATACTTTATGATTCTATTTTGAGACAAGTGAAAAGGGTAAAAAAGCTGACCGTTTATTTGATTATGATGTGTCTATACAATATATAACATATACAAAAATATCATATGATATAAAGTAATGAGATGTGGTATAATTGCCAATGACACAAACATCCACCAAAGTTCAAGTGAAGTGGGTGTAAGCAATTATATGCAACCGTATGGCCTTCAACAAGGAGCCCATACCGTATAGTCGGTTATAAAAGGCCCTGACATGAAAAATAAGAAACAATTTAATCGAGAAATTAACGACCTAATTTATAGCAAAACAATTTACGAAAAAGAAATTATGACAGACATGAACCAACGACAACCACTAAACTATAGGCTCCTGACTTGGGACAGGCACATAAAGAATGTGGCGGGGTTAAACATGTCTGAAGGCGCAAACCATCCCATTAACCTGGTACAGTGGTGTAACGGCATAACACAAGAACAAACTATAAAAATCATTTGAAAAGGGTTTAACTCATCAGATCGATACAAAGCAGAAAAACATCTAACAAAACCACAGACCGGTTGTGGCAGGGTACTTATTCATCCCTCACAACAAAAAATATACAAAGTACAAATCTAAGAGAACTCGCAGTTACTGACAGCTAGTTCAAAGCCAATAACAACTCATGAAAAAATCATGTATCTAAGACTAAAATATCAATCAGTACACATCCAACCGGCAATGGACATTTGAGCGATAAACAAGGACGTTTGAGCGCCAAAGTACAGGACATTTGAGCGTATAGGAAATTTTAGGTTATTTGTGCGAAAATGAAAAATAAGCATGGGACATTTGAGCGAAAAAAAAAATTAAGAATGATGAAGGAGTACCTTCTCCGTTCGCCAGATATAATCTGTTACCCATGCTCACCACGGGGAGGTAGAAGTATGATTTCGAGAAGGATATAGTTGATAGAACGCACAACGTTTAAAACATCATTCTTTTAAGTCCAAAACAAAAAACAAAAGCACTGTCATAAAACTTAAAACTCGGCAATGTTAATTTAAACAAGTCAGTTCGGACTTGAAATTTATATCCTAGGCTTCTGATATAAAAAAAATCGTAAGAGGTTCCACGGAACCCTGTGTCTCGCTACAATTGCTGCGGTCAGTATAAAAGTGTAATGTTGACTTAAAAAGTGAGTCCATTTATCAGTAAAATACAGAATTAAAAAAAAAAATCAAACTTTTTCTTTAGATGCTATTTCTTGGACTTGAAGATTAGTTTCTGTTCAAGTTTCATAACAATCCATGAAGCTTTACAAATTTATCATTAATCATTAAAAAGATTTTGCCAAAGTTCCATAAAATTCTATGAAGGTTTGACAAAGAAATTGATGTGAAACAAACTTTAACCCCAGACTGTATCTACTTGTTAACTGTAAAAAACTAAGTCAATTTATCAGTTAATATTTTCAAAAGTTTGCTCTGGATACTGTATTTTGGTCATAACTAAGCTTCAGTCTAAATTTCCTAAAATTCCATGAAGGTTTGACAGAGTTATTGATGACTGAAAAAACTTTAACCTCAGACTCAATCATAATGTTAACTGTAAAAAACTAAGTCTATTTATCAGTTAAATACGGAAAAATGAAAATAAATATTATCACAATTTTGCTCTGGATACTGCATTTTTGTCATAAACAAGCTTCTGTCAAATTTTCATAAGATTCCATGAAGGTTTGACAAAGTTGTTGATGACTAAAAAGGGCTTAACTCATCAGATCAATACAAAGCAGAAAAAACATCTAACAAAAACACAGACCGGACGTGGCAGGGTATTTATACATCCCCACAACAAAAAAGACACAAAGTACAGATCTGAGAGTACTCGCAATTACTGGCAGCTAGTTCAAGGCCAACAACAAGTTTGTTTTATAGTCCATAGATATAAGTTACTATATATATATATATATATATATATATATATATAGAATCTACAATCATGAGAGAGTTAAAATGCAGAATTCATCATTTTAAAAGACTTATTATGAATGAAACCTTCATCCGTCGACTATACTTATTATTATTTATTGATAGTATTGTCAATATTCTATGAGAGACTATTGTTTTAAACATATTGTTGTAGCAAACTGACATGTATCCATTAAACAGTATAAATCAAAATCAATATGAGTGAATATCTGTAATATAAAATATGTAAATCTTGACAATAGAAATATCCATGACTTCATTTAGAATAATTCAGAAGACAATAGATAAAATAAACAATTAACAATTGTTCAAATTTCACATAGCTCTTAGTATGCTTCATTTACTTTGTAAAATGTTTCAATTTGTACTTGACATATATGCTGATGGTCATGCGTATTTTTTTGACGTCTTTTAAATACCTTAAACTATACAGTTATTTGGTTTTTTTTTATGATTTGTTCCTATTTTGTGCTGTTTCACTCTCGCATGTTAAGTGGGGGGATCAGCGCAAAACATGTTTATCCCCGCCACATTATGTATATGCCTGTCCCAAGACAAGAGTCTGTAAATCTTATATTTGTCATGCTTCGGCCTTTGATAATTTTTATACAGTACGGCATTATTAAAGGCTGTACGGTATCCGTAGTCGGTAACATCCATGTTCTCATCCTTTGCTCTCTAGTAAATAGTTTTTATTTGCAAACACACCACATTTCCTTATTTGTTTTATATAACATGGCGACACGTTTCTATTTATTAACTTTCTCGATTAACTGTGTTGCAAGGTTGCTGTCGCCTGAAATTATCCAAAACTTTATTCAGGCATCACATGCATATGTTGTATTTTTCTCCCAGTTAATACGATATCCCAGAGTTTTCAGGCTTCATTTATCTTGATGGTGTCAGTTTGAGAGAAATTCAAGTTTGTGTGGTATTATTACTTAGTGTGAACTGTCTCTTCCGAAAGCAAGTGTTTGCACAAACGTATGTCATTATTTTTATTGAAAATAACACTAGTCTTGTTAATTTAAAATGTCAGACTGACTCAAAAGTTTTGTACGGTGTGCAGATACCTTCTCTAGTTATAGTTTAACCCTGTTTGAGGAGGGGGAGGGGTATTTTCTATTTCAATCTGTAGTTTTATGTGTGATGTTTTGTTGTATATTGATTGTCTGTTCGTCGGTTTGTCATGGTGTTTGTCGGTTTGTCATGGTGCTGTCTGTTTTTTTTACAGATAGTTTTTAATTGCTCCTTTGCTATATTCTTCCACTTTGGAAAAATGCATGTGTAGAAAAAACTTTGACATCAATGTGTTAAAGCAATATGTAAGAAGATAGAACTGACATGAGATTATGAATTGTTACTATAAGAATGTTACTCATCCTTCACATTATTATGTCAGAAGATGACATGAGATTATTAATTGTTACTATAAGAATGCTCCTCATCCTTCACATTATTATGTCAGAAGATGACATGAGATTATTAATTGTTACTTTAAGAATGATCCTCATTATTCACATTATTATGTCAGAAGATGACATGAGATTGTTGATTGCTACTATAAGAATGCTCCTCATCCTTCACATTATTATGTCAGAAGATGACATGAAATTGTTGATTGTTACTATAAGATTGCTCATCAGCCTTCACATTATTATGCCAGAAGATGACATGAGATTATTAATTGTTACTATACATTATTATGTCAGAAGATGACATGAGATAATTAATTGTTACTATACATTATTATGTCAGAAGATGACGTGAGATTATTAATTGTTACTATACATTATTATGTCAGAAGATGACATGAGATTATCAATTGTTACTATAAGAATGCTCCTCATCCTTCACATTATTATGTCAGAAGATGACATGAGATTATTGATTATTACTATAAGAATGCTCCTCATCCTTCGCATTATCATGTCAGAAGATGACATGAGATTGTTGATTATTACTATAAGAATGCTCCTCATCCTTCACATTATCATGTCAGAAGATGACATGAGATTATTAATTATTACTATAAGAATGCTTCTCATCCTTCACATTATTATGTCAGAAGATGACATGAGATTATTAATTGTTACTATAAGAATGCTCCTCATCCTTCACATTATCATGTCAGAAGATGACATGAGATTATTAATTGTTATTTTAAGAATAATCCTCATCCTTCACATTATTATGTCAGAAGATGATATGAGATTATTAATTGTTACTATAAGAATGCTCATCAGCCTTCGCATTATTATGTCAGAAGATGAAATGAGATTATTAATTGTTATTTTAAGAATAATCCTCATCCTTCCCATTATTATGTCAGAAGATGACATGAGATTATTGATTGTTACTATAAGAATGCTCCTCGTCTTTCACATTATTATGTCAGAAGATGACATGAGATTGCTGATTGTTACTATAAGAATGCTCCTCGTCCTTCACATTATTATGTCAGAAGATGACATGAGATTATTGATTGTTAATATAAGAATGCTTCTCATCCTTCACATTATCATGTCAGAAGGTGACATGAGATTATTGATTGTTACTATAAGAATGCTTCTCATCCTTCACATTATCATGTAAGAAGATGATATGAGATTGTTGATTGTTACTATAAGAATGCTCCTCATCCTTCGCATTATAATGTCAGAAGATGACATGAGATTATTGATTGTTACTATAAGAATGCATGTCATCCTTCACATTATCATGTAAGAAGATGACATGAGATTGTTGATTGTTACTATAAGAATGCATGTCATCCTTCGCATTATCATGTCAGAAGATCACATGAGATTATTGATTATTACTATAAGAATGTTCCTCATCCTTCACATTATCATGTCAGAAGATGACATGAGATTATTAATTATTACTATAAGAATGCTTCTCATCCTTCACATTATTATGTCAGAAGATGACATGAGATTGTTGATTATTACTATAAGAATGCTTCTCATCCTTCACATTATTATGTCAGAAGATGACATGAGATAATTAATTATTACTATAAGAATGCTCCTTATCCTTCGCATTATCATGTCAGAAGATGACATGAGATTATTGATTATTACTATAAGAATGCTCCTCATCCTTTGTATTATCATGTCAGAAGATGACATGAGATTATTGATTATTACTATAAGAATGCTTCTCATCCTTCACATTATTATGTCAGAAGATGACATGAGATTATTAATTATTACTATAAGAATGCTCCTCATCCTTCGCATTATCATGTCAGAAGATGACATGAGATTATTGATTATTACTATAAGAATGTTCCTCATCCTTCGCATTATCATGTCAGAAGATGACATGAGATTATTGATTATTACTATAAGAATGCTCCTCATCCTTCACATTATTATGTCAGAACATGACATGAGATTGTTGATTGTTACTATAAGAATGCTCCTCATCCTTCACGTTATTATGTCAGAAGATGACATGAGATTATTGATTGTTACTATAAGAATGATCCTCATCCTTCACATTATTATGTCAGAAGATGACATGAGATTATTGGTTGTTACTATAAGAATGATCCTCATCCTTCACATTATTATGTCAGAAGATGACATGAGATTATTGATAGTTACTATAAGAATGCTCATCAGCCTTCACATTATTATGTCAGAAGATGACATTAGATTATTGATTATTACTATAAGAATGCCTCTCATCCTTCGCATTATTATGTCAGAAGATGACATGCGATTATTGATTATTACTATCAGAATGCTTCTCATCCTTCACATTATTATGTCAGAAGATGACATGAGATTATTAAGTATTACTATAAGAATGCTCCTCATCCTTCGCATTATCATGTCAGAAGATGACATGAGATTATTGATTATTACTATAAGAATGCTTCTCATCCTTCGCATTATCATGTCAGAAGATGACATGAGATTATTGATTATTACTATAAGAATGCTTCTCATCCTTCACATTATTATGTCAGAAGATGACATGAGATTGTTGATTATTACTATAAGAATGCTTCTCATCCTTCACATTATTATGTCAGAAGATGACATGAGATTATTAATTATTACTATAAGAATGCTCCTTATCCTTCGCATTATCATGTCAGAAGATGACATGAGATTATTGATTATTACTATAAGAATGCTCCTCATCCTTTGCATTATCATGTCAGAAGATGACATGAGATTATTGATTATTACTATAAGAATGCTCCTCATCCTTCACATTATCATGTCAGAAGATGACATGAGATTATTAATTATTACTATAAGAATGCTCCTCATCCTTCGCATTATTATGTCAGAAGATGACATGAGATTATTGATTATTACTATAAGAATGCTCCTCATCCTTCGCATTATCATGTCAGAAGATGACATGAGATTATTGATTATTACTATAAGAATGCTCATCAGCCTTCACATTATAATGTCAGAAGATGACATGAGATTGTTGATTGTTACTATAAGAATGCTCCTCATCCTTCACATTATTATGTCAGAAGATGACATGAGATTATTGATTGTTACTATAAGAATGATCCTCATCCTTCACATTATTATGTCAGAAGATGACATGAGATTATTGGTTGTTACTATAAGAACGCTCATCATCCTTCACATTATTATGTCAGAAGATGACATGAGATTATTGGTTGTTACTATAAGAACGCTCATCATCCTTCACATTATTATGTCAGAAGATGACATGAGATTATTGATTGTTACTATAAGAATGCTCCTCATCCTTCACATTATTATGTCAGAAGATGACATGAGATTATTAATTATTACTATAAGAATGCTCCTCATCCTTCACATTATCATGTCAGAAGATGACATGAGATTATTGATTATTACTATAAGAATGCTCCTCATCCTTCGCATTATCATGTCAGAAGATGACATGAGATTATTGATTATTACTATAAGAATGCTCCTGATCCTTCACATTATCATGTCAGAAGATGACATGAGATTATTGATTATTACTATAAGAATGCTCCTCATCCTTCGCATTATCATGTCAGAAGATGACATGAGATTGTTGATTGTTACTATAAGAATGCTCCTCATCCTTCACATTATTATGTCAGAAGATGACATGAGATTATTGATTATTACTATAAGAATGCTCCTCATCCTTCGCATTATCATGTCAGAAGATGACATGAGATTATTGATTGTTACTATAAGAATGCTCCTCATCCTTCACATTATCATGTCAGAAGATGACATGAGATTATTGATTATTACTATAAGAATGCTCCTCATCCTTCGCATTATCATGTCAGAAGATGACATGAGATTATTGATTGTTAATATAAGAATGCTCCTCATCCTTCACATTATCATGTCAGAAGATGACATGAGATTGTTGATTGTTACTATAAGAATGCTCCTCATCCTTCGCATTATAATTTTAGAAGTTGAAACATTCCCTTGTTCTTTGTTTACTTAGTTTTTAGTGGGGTTCTTTTACTCAACCTTTAGTTTTCTATGTTGTGTTTTGTAGACTATTGTGTGTCTTTTGGTGTCTTTTGGTGGATTTTATTTTTAGTAATGGCGTTGTTAGCCTGGAATCCTAGCTCACTGCTCGACAGTGTACTGACGCGACATGGAGGTTTGGCCAGGAGACCAAGGCGTTGTCAGTTATTCTTCGACTTATGAGTTTGAATAACTCTTTGTATCTTCCGCCTTTTAGTCAAATATCATGCTAAAACGATATTCAAAACGGTTGTAACGAAAAAAATATTTTAAAATACTGATAGCAACATATATAAATTGTATTCATAGTTTTAAAGGGAATTAGCTACGAATTGGAAAACAATATTAAAATATGATTTTTGTTTGTTTCAAACATTTATAAAAGCGGAATATAGAAATTTTGTTACACTATTAGCAGTCAGTATGGTTCAATTTCGTCAAAATAAGCTAAAAAGTCATCGCTAATATATTATTGGCTTGCAAGTCAATTATTCAACTCATTTGAATCCGTATTCATGTACCTTTAATTTGACCTATAGTGGAGATGGTGTGCATGTGTTCATCATGTGGTTCATTAATTAAAAGAAAAGAATGTCACTTTGAAAGGTGAAACCAGGGAGCCACCAGAAATAATCATTTCGTTGACTGATCAGGCACATAAAATGTACTACATACATTTTTACCTATAAAATGAATTCAAACAGACCTAGAAAAACTGATTGCATGTGCTCGCTATCTATTTATACTTATATATTATGTATATGTGTGTATGTATCGGTTCGAATGACCGTCGGCACTTTTCGGAGTTCATCTCGATGGATAATAAGACAGCGTCTGGTCTAAATACGTACGAAATGCTGATATATTATAGAGACCCCATGCATTGATAATTGTTTCTTTTAGATTTGTTCTTAATACATATTTTATAAATCTATACTACTAAAATAACGAGGTCCAATTTATTAGACGGCATGACGTAAAAACGACGAATCGAAAAATTAATCTTTATATATAACTTATATAGGACAATGGTATTGTTTAAAATTACTCCATTCCAGGCCCTTTTGTTTTTCACATAATTAATATTACCAATAATTAACAAGTTCTGGGTCGAATCCGATACCGATACCAATATTAAATGTCACATGTAGTTTTCATTTGTAGTTACCTGTTACCTTCTGTAAATCCCTCCAATATAGCTATATTACACTATACTATTTAACAAGTCCGTTTTCTGTAAATCCCTCCAATATAGCTATATAACACTATAGTACACTATTTAACAAGTCTGTTTTCTGTAAATCCCTCCAATATAGCTATATAACACTATAGTACACTATTTAACAAGTCTGTTTTCTGTAAATCCCTCCAATATAGCTATATAACACTATAGTACACTATTTAACAAGTCTGTTTTCTGTAAATCCCTCCAATATAGCTATATTACACGATAGTACACTATTTAACAAGTCTGCTTTCTGTAAATCCCTCCAATATAGCTATATTACACGATAGTACACTATTTAACAAGTCTGTTTTCTGTAAATCCCTCCAATATAGCTATATAACACGATAGTACACTATTTGACAAGTCTGTTTTCTGTAAATCCCTCCAATATAGCTATATTACACGATAGTACACTATTTAACAAGTCTGTTATCTGTAAATCCCTCCAATATAGCTATATAACACGATAGTACACTATTTAACAAGTCTGTTTTCTGTAAATCCCTCCAATATAGCTATATAACACGATAGTACACTATTTAACAAGTCTGTTTTCTGTAAATCCCTCCAATATAGCTATATAACACGATAGTACACTATTTAACAAGTCTGTTTTCTGTAAATCCCTCCAATATAGCTATATTACACTATAGTACACTATTTAACAAGTCTGCTTTCTTCCACCATAGTTTATAGTCATGATAGTAAGTTTATTGTAGTGAGAACACCAGGACGGGTTCAAACAGAAAGATTTTGAAAACTGTACACCTTACAATCAGCATGACTTTATCAGATGACAGTACGAATACTTAACAAATCCAGGCTAAAAATAAGGCATAGGAGTTTAATTCAGTCACGGACCCGCGATGTCGCAGGTGTGTTCTAGTAGAATATAAAAATTTTCGTCAAATCGGTGAACATGAATTTGACAGCTCATTCGCCTTTAAAATACTATATTCGTACTTTGTATCACAACAATCCACATATAACATCTTATAACTCATTCTAGTCTAAAATCAACATATAACATCTTATAACTCATTCTAGTCTAAAATCAACATATAACATCTTATAACTCATTCTAGTCTAAAATCAACATATAACATCTTATAACTCATTCTCGTCTAAAATCAACATATAACATCTTATAACTCATTCTATATAACATCTTATAACTCATTCTAGTCTAAAATCAACATATAACATCTTATAACTCATTCTAGTCTAAAATCAGCATATAACATCTTATAACTCATTCTAGTCTAAAATCAACATATAACATCTTATAACTCATTCTAGTCTAAAATCAACAGATAACATCTTATAACTCATTCTAGTCTAAAATCAACAGATAACATCTTATAACTCATTCTAGTCTAAAATCAACAGATAACATCTTATAACTCATTTTAGTCTAATATCAACATATAACATCTTATAACTCATTTTAGTTTAAAATCAGCATATAACATCTAATAACTCATTCTTGTCTAAAATTAACATATAACATCTTATAACTCATTCTAGTCTAAAATCAACAGATAACATCTTATAACTCATTCTATATAACATCTTATAACTCATTCTAGTCTAAAATCAACAGATAACATCTTATAACTCATTCTAGTCTAAAATCAACATATAACATCTTATAACTCATTCTGGTCTAAAATCAACATTTAACATCTTATAACTCATTCTAGTCTAAAATCAGCAGATAACATCTTATAACTCATTCTAGTCTAAAATCAACATATAACATCTTATAACTCATTCTATATAACATCTTATAACTCATTCTAGTCTAAAATCAGCATATAACATCTTATAACTCATTCTAGTCTAAAATCAACATATAACATCTTATTACTCATTCTAGTCTAAAATCAACAGATAACATCTTATAACTCATTCTAGTCTAAAATCAACATATAACATCTTATAACTCATTCTAGTCTAAAATCAACAGATAACATCTTATAACTCATTCTAGTCTAAAATCAACAGATAACATCTTATAACTCATTCTAGTCTAAAATCAACAGATAACATCTTATAACTCATTTTAGTCTAATATCAACATATAACATCTTATAACTCATTTTAGTTTAAAATCAGCGTATAACATCTAATAACTCATTCTTGTCTAAAATCAACATATAACATCTTATAATTCGTTCTAGTCTAAAATCAGCATATAACATCTTATAACTCATTCTGGTCTAAAATCAACATATAACATCTTATAACTCATTCTAGTCTAAAATCAGCAGTTAACATCTTATAACTCATTCTAGTCTAAAATCAACATATAACATCTTATAACTCATTCTATATAACATCTTATAACTCATTCTAGTCTAAAATCAGCATATAACATCTTATAACTTATTCTAGTCTAAAATCAGCATATAACATCTTATTACTCATTTTAGTCTAAAATCAGCAGATAACATCTTATAACTCATTCTAGTCTAAAATCAACATATAACATCTTATAACTCATTCTATATAACATCTTATAACTCATTCTAGTCTAAAATCAGCATATAACATCTTATAACTCATTCTAGTCTAAAATCAACATATAACATCTTATAACTCATTCTAATCTAAAATCAACAGATAACATCTTATAACTCATTCTAGTCTAAAATCAACAGATAACATCTTATAACTCATTCTATTCTAAAATCAACAGATAACATCTTATAACTCATTCTAGTCTAAAATCAACAGATAACATCTTATAACTCATTTTAGTCTAATATCAACATATAACATCTTATAACTCATTTTAGTTTAAAATCAGCAAATAACATCTAATAACTCATTCTTGTCTAAAATCAACATATAACATCTTATAATTCGTTCTAGTCTAAAATCAGCATATAACATCTTATAACTCATTCTGGTCTAAAATCAACATATAACATCTTATAACTCATTCTAGTCTAAAATCAGCAGTTAACATCTTATAACTCATTCTAGTCTAAAATCAACATATAACATCTTATAACTCATTCTATATAACATCTTATAACTCATTCTAGTCTAAAATCAGCATATAACATCTTATAACTCATTCTAGTCTAAAATCAACATATAACATCTTATTACTCATTTTAGTCTAAAATCAGCAGATAACATCTTATAACTCATTCTAGTCTAAAATCAACATATAACATCTTTTAACTCATGCTAGTCTAAAATCAGCGTATAACATCTTATAACTCATTCTAGTCTAAAATCAGCATTTCCATAAAAAAAACATCTGGCTGTCCATTGATTTTCCACAATGACAAAAAACATTACATACAGTATAACATTACATACACATTACATACAGCACAAAATAGTAAATGGGTGCACCTACCAAATGTTTGGGCCGGAAGTAAGGAGGTTTTTGGTGTAGAAAAAAAGTGCGAAATGCTTATATAAACAATCTGTATATTGAGTTGAATTGAATCCTCAATTGCCCGAACTGTTCCAATCCAATTAGTTATGATAATGCTATAAAATATTACTAAATTGTACAGTTGATGAATCTGAATATCATTTAAGTGCAGTTGATGAAATGGAATATCATTTAATTCATTTTCAAGTCTTGATTTTGGAACTCGTGACTATCAAAGTTGCATCTACTGACAAAATATTTGTATTCCTCATCTCAGATATGGACTTTAACGCAGCCTTTCACCTAATTTTCTCATCAATGAATTTTATGTCAAGATGACTTATTTTTTAGGACCCTCCTGACTATAAAAGATGCATCTGCTGACAAAATATTATTTCTCCACGAGTTGTATCTCAGATATGGACTCTAAGGCAAACTTTAATCAGTCACTCATATATGAAATGTAGGTCAAGATGACCTTATTTTTATCAGAACCCCTTGGTTATTCAAGACGGATCTATGAACAAAATCTCATGAAATATGACTTATACTTCCACAGATGGATGGACAAAAGAGACGATTTTTCATTCCCTATTGTTAATTTTCCTTTTTTAGACGGCGATGTTCCTTTGGCTCCATCATACGGTGTGTATATATCCCAACTCGTTCGTTATGCCCGTGTGTGTAGTGATGTCATAGATTTTAACGAACGTAATCAATGCATCACTAGTAAATTATTAAGTCAGGGATTTCGTTACCATAAATTACGTAAAACTTTTACTAAGTTCTTTCATAGATACAAAGATTTGATTAGTAAATTTGGCTGTACCTGTAGAAAACTGATTAAAACGGTATTTCACATCCTAAATTTTACGGTAATATTGTACTTAAAGCGCGGAAATCACTATATGATCCGTGTAAACTCATCGAACCTTTAAATAAACTTATTAGTTCAGGTTATCTTACCAATGTTGTAATTAGATCTTTGAATATAGTTTACATTGGCACTAATATCGATTTTGTCATCAGCAAATTAAAACATAACTAAATTTGTATTCTTTTCAAACGGGATGTTTAAAGACACACCCACGTTCATTTTGATCTATAAAGAGGTTAAACTCTAACTATCCTACTGTCTGTCGATACATTTATTTTGGCATTGCACTAGTCATGTCTTCTTTGACTGTCCATGACGTTAAAATACTAAATCCCTGGGATGTGTTTTAGTTGATTTTAGTCTCTGATGCATGATTTTTATTATTAATTGTTTTGGCTTTTAACTAGCTGTCAGTAACTGCGAGTACTCTCAAATCGTACTTTCTTGTTTATTTGACCTGTTGATACTAATTGTAATGCTTTTTTGTTATTTAATGTTATTCAGGGTTATATCTGGTCTATATACCAGCTTTGATAAGTGTTTGGTACTAATATAAATTTCCACTTCGTACTATGAACATCAAAATTATTTATTTTGTTAAAATATTTCCTTTCTCTATTGTAACTGTATACGTATACCTAACAACAAAATTATTTTATTTACCTGCGTTTAAAGTTATTGCAAATGGCTGATATTTTGTTCGAGCATATTGTTTTTCTTAAATTGTTTAACATTTCATACCGATATAACATGTTACTTTTATTATTCTTCCTTAGTTTATTGATTTTGAATTTACATTGTATCATAGGTCAAATTTATTTGTTCAGTGTATGTTCAATGGTGTTAATATGTCCTTTGATTGAGTTAAGCTATTTCAGTTGATATTTTATAGTGTGTCTTTCTATGTTGTGATGTTACACTATTGTTTCAGAATAAGGGTGAAGGTTTGGTACCATTAAAACGTTTAAACCCGCTGCATTTGTTTGCACCTGTCCTAAGTCAGGAATCTGATGTTCAGTAGTTGTCGTTTGTTGATGTGGTTCATAAGTGTTTCTCGTTTCTCGTTTTTATATAGATTAGACCGTTGGTTTTCCCGTTTGAATGGTTTTACACTAGTAATTTTTGGGGCCCTTTATAGCTTACTGTTCGGTGTGAGCCTAGGCTCCGTGTTGAAGACCGTACTTTGACCTATAATGGTTTACATTTATAAATTTTTACTTGGATGGAGAGTTGTCTCATTGGCACTCATACCACATCTTCTTATATCTATTTAACTTTGTGACGGACAGATGAAACACTATATCCCTTTCCCAACTTCGTTTGACAAAAGATATAAAAATCTTAATCCAAACAAATGTCAAACTATTCCTCTCAGTAAAGGTTGAGAAATCCTCGACATAATGTTGTCATTTCTATTCGGTTTTGGTGAAATTTTAAAGTATCAACAAACAGACATAAAAATATGGATGTAGCTTTGTATGATATTTAACAATGAATTCTGCTCAAACCGATGCGAGGGGTCAACTGGAACTTATTACCAGTTATGAGGAATATTGCTCATTGTTGAATGCCTCATGGTGACTTGAAGATGAATGACAACAATAAAAACGTTCAATTTTTGGGTTTTACCATGTATTGATATTAATTTTGTCTCATGTACATTTACTCCATATCCCTTCATATTTTCATTGGGTATACGACAGACTAAAAAACTGCTTACATACTACAACTAAAAATCAGAAAGCTTCAGACAGTATAGCAAATTACTCTCTTCGTAACAGCTGAGAAATCCTTGACAAAATGTTTTCATTTCTGTTAGGTTGCAGTAAAATTGCAACGTATTAACAAGCACCAAGTGGATATTTGAGAGGCTTGAAAATCACTTTCAGTTACTGAAGTTAAAAATCCTTTTTGCGTGAACCCTCTGAGGGGTTCACGCTTATATATTGGTGAGTATTGGAAGTATCTATGGGTCATTCGATATCCTCAGAATCAAGATTCTCGGAACGTCTCGAAAATTTTCGATCATTTATACAGGTAGTTATCTATGTCTTTGATACGGTCCTTCTGTGGATAGGCTACCACGTGACATTTTATATTTCAACAATCAAAGTTTATTTGTAGATTGGAAAGTAAAACAATAAAGACTAGGTTGCAGTAAAAAAAATCATTTATATGTTTAGAACCTATTTGCTTTTCGACAAAACATGTGTTTTAATAATGTGAATGTTTATTAAATATCAAGTATAATGAAAACGCAATTATATACTTCATGCTTTGAAACGGTCCCTGTACGCTGTGTGTAGTATTTAATATAGCGTCACGCTGAGCATTGTGACTATAAACCTGGGAATAGTTTATTGATATATAATGTCCCAGAATAAACTGATTATTTCTGAACGTATTTCAATCATAGCATGGGAAAATGTCGGAAGGCATGATGGAAATTAAGAAAACGATATTTCTGTTAAAAATATTTATCTTAGGTCGGAAACACAGTGGTCGGAAAGCAGAAAGATAATCAAACAAAAGGATTTTTTCTGCGAAAATATCTATATTTCATTTATAGATACTACCAGACTAAGAGAATATTCTTATTAAGTTTAAACTGAGACTGAATTTATTCTTAATAGAATATGATTGAAATAGTCATATATACGTGCATTATGTCTCACAGGTTTGAACAGGCATTACATTTATGAAAATTATATGCAACGTATGAGCACCAATGAACAGGGATGCGTACCCAAAGGTAGCTAAATATTTAAATTTTAAACAGTCGTGAATGAAAAAATATGAAGATATGATAGATAAAATAAATGCATCCAGTTATAAAGCAAACTGAGTGCTTAAATTTATATTGCGATTGGTTTGTGCAATTTGCATTAGACATCCGGTTTGTAGAAACTGGGATTTGCAATAGGGTTATGAAAAAATGATGAACACTCCCAAGTAATAAATAAAATAGTCGAGCCTTAAAATCTATATTTAAATAGTAGCTGTACGTACAACTATCCAACATTGCTTAATTCAAATGACTTGTGCAAAAATCTACACACAATTACATATTTTCAATAAAGGTGTTTTAACATCATCATTATCTTATTCTATGCACAGTCAATTATTTCAATTCAAAAGCAAACAATTTTCAGCAACAAATTTTTTGGTGACCAGTTCGCCGTCTTGGGTTCACGTATTGCTTTTCTTCTTTCTTTTTTTTTTTTTTTGAAAGAAAGCAACTTGTATCTGTGCGATGCTTCTGGATTGGACTGATGATAATCTCCGAGAAAAATGAATAGCTTGAACTTTGACATTTCTGTGTCTTTGTGAAAAACCCGCGAAACATGGAAATATGTTACCTAAAAAAAACTCCCGAGATCGTTTACGTTGAAAGTAAAGATATCTTTATTATGATTATGTTTCTTACTGATGAAAACTGTATATATAATAATCAAAATATAAAATAACTATTTTGAGAAAAAAAAACGCAAACTATAAATCATTTCCCATGTTCCCATGTTGTATATAAAGTTAAGATTATGGTACCTTGTTTACATTTCTAAAATAACCCGGTTTGGGAATTTACGCAAATATGAGTCACGCATTCTGTATATAAAAACAATGAATATTCATTGTTATAAATATATTTAAGTTTTTTTTTTTTTTGCATCTTCTTCTTTTATAAAGATCAATAACAATGTATTTTTATTTCTCTTTCTCTCATATAGCATATATATGTAGTATAAATGGTCAATAAATCTCAAAACAACTACTAGCAGTTTGTTCTTGACCCTGCTCATTGTTTTAAGTAATAGTCATTTTTTTGATATTAAGATATTATTTTTTACATGTATTCACAACTATTCTATATATCATAGCTAGACTTGGTAGGATTAAAAACTTAAAATATTGTAATGACATGTTCATTGTAGTAGCTAGACCGTAGGTTGAATTTTAGAAGTAAATTGTTTTGTTTGTTGTTTAATTGGGTTGCTGTCTAAATTAATTACGTTTACTTCATATCTCCTTTAGAATCATTCATAGAAATTAAGCACTGCTGAAATATGATAGTATACATGTATAATTGCTTTCATCGTCTGAGAGTAGTTTTTTTTTTTTTTATTATTCTTATATTCCCCTTTTGGATTTTTTGGGGTCTTCTGTTCTTTGTAGTCTGCTATTTTTATATGAAGAGCTAGAGAGCTAGACAACGTTCAACCCAGCCCAAACCCTGTCCTAAAGATCGGGGAGTGCATTTATCATACGTATCATTTGTATTGAGAGGTAGAATAGGTCTTTATTTAAGCTTCATGATGTTTGATGAAGTCGAGAAATTTAGTTGATATAAGACTAGGTTGAAGATTGAATCTGAAACTGATCAGATGTTGATAATTTTTTACAGATGCAATTAAAATCATTGGTTGTAAATGCTTTACATATCAGTTGTCAAACAATTTATTCCCCCATCATGAAATATCATAACCATGATAGCTATGTGTAGGCATACTTATTGTAAAAAAGTATTTGATCTCTAGGGTACTATGTTCTTTTACCAGATACATATAATTATTTATCTTACCTCCTATACATTTCTAGGTATATGATTGGTTAAAAGCGTCCGCGTGGAGACCGTATAATCCATATTAGGTTAGTAGGGAGGCGGGGCTTATTTCAATACGCGGTTAGTAGTGGACTTTGGCACTATTTGTTTATTTAAATGTATTGAAAGTTCTGTTTAATATTGTTATATCAAGGTTGTTGATAATAAATTGGTATTGTTGACATTATTTTTTGTGTGCAGACCAATAGAATTAGGTTCTTAAAATTGAACACTTGAACACTTTAGTATAGAAATAAGAATATGTAGTATGATTGCAAATAAGACAACTCTAGTCTAAATGCAACACATAAAGATAGTCGGTAAGATAAATTCGTTACATAGTGTGTTAGTGACCTAATACGATATATACGGGGTCAGTAAATTCCATATGGGGTTCGAGCGTCACTCTCAACCCATATGGAATTTACTGACCCCGTATATATCGTATTAGGTCACTAACACACTATGTAACTAATAATGTCTTTCCCTTGGGTCTCGGCTTTTACCATGAAAAGGACGCACTCCCCCTTTTTCGAGATAAAGATCCCAGTTTAAATTAATATTTAATAAAAAATAACTGTTTTTTTTTTAACCGATAAATGTATAGATAAATGTACAGCCGATCAACATGACGCTTTTATACTTACATCAGCAATATCAGGCGAGACACAGGGTTCCGTGGAATATTTTACAAATTTATTACAAAAATACTGCTTCCGTTTGAGAACTTAGGATAAAAACAACAGGACCAAGTGGTTTGGGGATATCCCAATTATGTCCGAAATACTATAAACTTTTAATACTTTTTTCTTATTATTATCTGCCGTTCCCTTTTTCATACCAAATAACTCTGAACAATCACTCGAACTTTAATTTGAACTTTAACTCAATGGATAGCGATACCCATCCAAAGCACATTAAACAAACTATATATTGAAATCTGTTTAAAATAGAACATATTTTTTCCAAATTGGTCACGTGGTTTTACCTCATCAAGTAATGGGATAACCACATCAAAGAATGACAGGACCACATCAAATAATGAAACAAACACATCATGTAGTGTAAAATCGTCAAATTTTGAAACATCATTACGTAATGTTAAAACCATATAAAGAATAGGCAAATCATCATTACGAAATAACAAAACCACATCATGTAATGAAACAACTACATAACGTTAAGTCACATTCACATCAAGTAATGTTAAAACCACATTGACTAATGACACAACCACATGAAATAATGGTGAAAGTGAAACCACATCGAGTAATGACAAAACCATATTGAGTAATGACAAAACTATATCAAGTCAATACGAAACCATATCGTGTAATATCGAAATATCATTAAGTAATGACTATTCCATATTAAGTTAAATCAAAACATCATTACGTAAAGTCAAAACCATATTAAGTAAAGACAAAATATCATCAAGTAATAATAAAACAACATAACGTAATATCAGAGTTCCACATAAGACAGCTGTGGCGTTCCATACAAACCCCACATGTGGCGTTGTTTATGATAAGGAAAATGATCGTCTCCATGCAAAATTATGAAATTTACACTTGAAGAGTGTACACCTTCTTCCGTTAATAGAACACCAATTAACAAAATGCATAAGTGAAAATCTACAGTCAGTTGTATTGGTTTCTAATAATAGACAGCCTAACACGAACTTTGGTCTCAACCAAGTTTGTCAATTATACAAAAATGGGGACTCGGTTTTGTATGCATAGTACTAAACGAATGAAGGGCATGAGAAGAATGTTATTATTATTTTTTCACTCGATACAGATTATATAATTTGCTCAAAAAACCAGGGGAATTTTTACTGATATTTTCGAGTCTTATTTCACGATAAAATTGAAAATGGAAATGGGGAATGTGTCAAAGAGACAACAACCCGACCACAGAACAGACAACAACAGAAGGTCACCAATAGGTCTTCAATACAGCGAGAAATTCCCGCACCCGGAGGCGTCCTTAAGCTGGCCCTAAACAAATATATATACTAGTTCAGTGATAATGGACGTCATACTAAACTCCAAATTATACACAAGAAACTAAAAGTAAAAATAATACAAGACTAACAAAGGCCAGAGGCTCCTGACTTGGGACAGGCGCAAAATGCGGCGGGTTAAACATGTTTATGAGATCTCAACCCGCCCCTATACCTCTAGCCAATGTAGAAAAGTAAACGCATAACAATACGCACATTAAAAGTCAGTTAAAGAGAAGTCCGAGTCCGATGTCAGAAGATGTAACAAAAGAAAATAAACAAAATGACAATAATACATAAATAACAACAGACTACTAGCAGTTAACTGACATGCCAGCTCCAGACCTCAATTAAACTGATTGAAAGATTATGTCTTCATCATATGAATATCAGGCACAATCCCTCCCGTTAGGGTTTAGTATCATACCATCATAAAATATATGAGAAGAGCATAACCCGTGTCATGCCAACAACTGGTTTTAAATAAATGTGTTTAGTTCCGATGCAAAGACCCTATAAGTGAATCAATATTAAAGCCAAAATATGCAATCTTTAATGACCTGACAACAGTATCGTAACTATATCCCTTTTAATAAGTCTATTTAAAGGTTTTGTTAGCTTCTGAGGTGAATACTGACATTTTAGTGCTTTATAAAGAATATTACCATAAAAGATTGGATGTGAAATACCTGAACGTATAAGAAGTCTGCATGTTGAGCTATATTTACGAATGATGTCCTTATACCGATGATAAAATTTAGTAAATGTTTTGACTAGTTTGTGATATCGAAAACCCTGGTGTAATAATTTTTCAGTAATACATAAATTTCTTTCGTTAAAATCTGAAACGTTGTTACATACACGAGCGAATCGTACAAGTTGAGATATATAAACACCGTAAGATGGTGACAAGGAACGTCACCATCTAAAATGGATAATTAACGATAGGAAATGAAAAATCATCTCTTTTATCATAAATTTTGTATTAAGCTTTCCGTTAATGATATGGATATCAAGATCGAGGAAAGGGCAGTGGTCATTGTTAGTATTAGCTTTATTTAAAGTAAGTATAACTATATTTATATCCGTATTCTTGTATCAGAAGAGAATCCACAAATAAAGAAATTTTAAACTTTTAAAACGATCATAAAATAATTATATACAAGTATGAAGAACAGCAATAAAAGCGCTGTTCCTTTGCTTTTTTTTATTGCTGTTTATATACTGATTTTGTGTCATGGATTGATATCCCCGGCATATCCTTTCTTTTATATTAAGTAATAAATCTGAATTGTATCTTTGTTTGTGAATGCAACACAAAACATATTAAAATATGCAAACAAATATGTAAAATGTAAACTAATTGATTTTACTTCTAAATGTTTATTACAATGACGATACATATATTAATTTATATATGACTCTAGAACACGAGTTACAGTATTTATGTATAGTATTTCATTTATGATCAGACCAAAAGAAATGTCTGAGATTGATTACACTCAATGTAAAATTGAAATACAATTAATTATTAATTTGTCAATTAAACTTCATGGCAGATATATTGTAATTGAAATCTGACAAACAGAACTATCATGGCAGAATACAGTCTCCGATTACAAAATAAAGAGCAGGTACGCCCGGTACGTTATTTAGAAAAGGCGTTGAAATGTTTTAATCATTGTCTTACTATTATTTCACGTTTGATTTTCCCTTGAACTGTCAATCAATCAGCCTACCCAAAAAATACGTTCGGATGCTCAAATACCGAATATATCATCAACATTTGCATCCGTCATTCAAACTCCTACATTGGTTAAAAGTACCCCCCCTGAGTTGACCATTTAGAATGGCATTTTTACAAAGACGTAAAAAGCCGCCAGGTGATGAGCAAGCTGTCATATGTTTCTAAAATCTAGAGTCTGATTAGAACAATTTGTTTGTAAAGTGACAAGATGTATAGTTTTGTTAGAATAGTCTCTATTGTAACTATTAGGAACAATTTGTTTGTAAAGTGACAAGTTGTATAGTTTTGTTAGAATATTCTCTATAGTAACCACCAGTAAAGTCAATTTTAACAAGGTTAAGATTTTCTAAAGTTTATATAACACTGTTTATATAACACTTATTCATTTTTTTGTTTTTTATTACGGTTGGACGGTATATATATAAATATATATATAAAGTGCCTAGAAAATCAACCAAACAATATTAGAGTAGATTTGATTCTTTACTTCCTCCCCAACAGGGCTGGAACCTGTATTTTTCACTTCTAACTTCTACTTCTGCCTAGCATTGTGCAGACGCCTTATCCCCTTTTTGGATTTTCAAATATCTTGGCCTCGAGCATCACTGAGGAGACATTAATTGTCGAAATGCGCATCTGGTGCAGTAAAATTGGTACCGTTTATATTATTTGGAACATTTTCATTCAGTTGAATATTGAAATGTTACAAATATTGTGGTAACCACAGTCCTGTCCCTTTCTCCCTTCGTATGATCTGGTCGACTTTGCTTTATTTATGACATCATCGAATGCAACCATCAGATCTCCGGATTTATACTTAAACACAACGGAGCACTCTCTGACAGACGGTTTATATTCGTGCACCCTCGTGAGTTATCTGTTGTCTGTCTTTTTCTTACTGACGTTTTATATTCGTACACCCTCGTGAGTTATCTGTTATCTGTCTTTCTCTGACTTAAGCTGGTCCTCGACTTACTACACTTTGTCTATGAACAAAGTGTAGTAGTCAGTCGAGGACCAGCTTATCTCTGACTGACGGTTTATATTCGTACACCCTCGTGAGTTATCTGTTGTCTGTCTTTCTCTGACTGACGGTTTATATTCGTGCGCCTCCAAAATTACCTTTCGCTAGTAAAGATGTATTCTGTGAATAACTATAAAACCTCACAAGTACTATTATAGTACTTCTGTCAGTTTCATATAAATTTCACAAAATATTCATTCAAATTCACTTTTTAACAAATTATGTGTGCACTCTTTTCCCTTGCGCTCATTACATGCATTAAATTTCTAAAAAAATGATCATATTCCGTAAAAATTTGAGGCTGTTCCAGCAAAACATATGCAAATTCATAGTATCACTATGTTCACGCTGTATTGTTCCTGTTACACAATTATAATTACATTACATGTATGTTTCATTATAATACGTTATTTTGATTGGCTAACAGCAATCTCGCGTCATTCTAAAATTAACCTTCATTTCAAAATGAAATGTAACATTCATGATGACACGATCTTCCACAATAAAGTGCACAGGTAAATAAAAGAAAAACTTGATAGAAATTGTGTTTTCATGATCCTAGCAAAAAAAATGTAATTATAAATATTGAATGCTTCTTTTAGTAATTTTAAAGGGGTTGAAAAAACCGTTGACCGTGCGCACATTTTTAGAATGAAGCGCTTCCGCGCTTCATACAAAATGTACTTCGGTCAACGCTTTTACACCCCAATAAATTTACAAAAAGAAGCATTCAATTCTTAAGTAAAAGCGACAAATACATTAAACTTGAAAACAAGTGTCAATTTGAGGTTTATATCTGTTAAATAGATTTTTTTATAAAAACGCTGTCTAATTTACAAGGGGTCTAAATCGAACTTCTCGGATCAGGCCAGGCTACTCAACTATCAACTTTCTTTCTATACTAATCGTAAATATTTATTTAATTAAATTCTACTTTTTTATGATATCAACAAAACTTTCTTATATGTATAGTTTTTATAAATACAGGCTGTGTAAGAAACAGAAGTGTGCTTTACTTTTACATATTTTGTTTACCGTCACACCTTTTTGAAATGTTCACAAGTTCGTAAAAACTCCTTTGACTCCTTAGTTTTCGAATTCGTCCATTTTCAAATTCCGTTTGAAAAACAGGAACCGCCCTTGCCAATGTTGAACACAAGTAATAGAAGAAAAAAATAGGCGAAACCACCAAAGATAAAATTGAGAATGGAAATGGGGAATGTGTCAAAGAGACAACAACCCGACCAAAGAGCAGAAAACAGTCCAAGGCCACAAATGGGTCTTTAACACAGCGAGAAAATCCCGCACCGGAGGCGGGCTTCAGCTGGCCCCTAAACATAAATGTGTACTAGTTCAGTGAAAACGGACGTCACACTAAACTCCGAAACATATATTAGAACTAAAATTAAAAAAACATACAAGACTAACAAAGGCCAGAGGCTCCTGACTTGGGACAGGCGCAAAAATGCGGTGGGGTTAAGCATGTTTTGCGAGATCTCAACCCTCCCCCTATACATCTAGCCAATATAGAATAAACAAACACACAGCAATACGCACAGTAAAACTCAGTTTAAAAGAAGTCCGAGTCCGAAGTCAGAATAGAACAGAAGAAACTAAGCAAAATAACAATGATACATAAATTAACAACGGACTACTAGCAGTTACTGACATGCCAGCTCCAGACCTCATTAAACTGATTGAAAGATTATCATATGAAAATCAAGCACAATCCCTCCCTTTAGGGGTTTACTATCATACCATCATAAACAAGAGGCTCTCAAGAGCCTGAATCGCTCACCTGTAGTATTTTATTCAAATTTTTCATCAAAGTTTTTCTTTTGCTTTTAAGTTTTTAATGCATAATTAATAAGTGTGGACACAAACCAGTGTGGATAGTATCCAGCATTCTGAGAGTATTGCATGGCAATTAGGAAAGGTTAGCTAAAAACAATAAACGAAAAGCAAATATGAAACATAGCAACAAATGGCAACCACTAAAATTATTGGATTTTGAGTTGTGCAAGGAGGGATAAAATTTATGTTCTGTATCCAAACCCTGTCTTTAACATGGGACTGTGGTGTTACAGCACAACATAAGAACAAACATTTATTTTTTTTTCAATAGACTTACTGTATGTATCAGTGTGTTTATTTGTTCCACATTAGCTAGAGGTACACAATTTATTGGTGATATGTTTATATCTCACAAAACATGTATAACTTGCTGAATTTTTGTGCATGTCCCAATTCAGGAACATCTAGGTAGCTTTTGTTAGTCTTGTGTGTTTTTTTTTTTTTATCTTGGTTCATATCTGTTTTGTGTAGTGACGTCCATTTTTTTTTTTTTTTGTACTAGTATACATTAATGAATAAGGCCCTGATCAAGCCTGCTTCTGCAGGATTATGGATTGTGTTGAAGGCGCATTGTTGGCCTTAAGCTATTTTCTGTTTTATTTTCAGCTTGTTGTCTCTTTGACACATTCCCAGTTTCCATTCTTTGTTTATTGTAATAAGTCAAAACTGGTACTATGCCAAACATATTGTTTAATGATAAACTTTGATGTACATGACCATAAACTTTTAACCTGGGAATGTATTGTGTTCAAAATATCACATTTTATGCTTAGTCAACTATGAAATTTGTGTCAAAAGTTTTATTAGGCTTACCAATTCATTCTTTTCAGCGAATAGGATGCATCCATAATTTAGATGATTTTGTCAAGAGTTATTTCCCTTTTCAGTAGGTGTGACAATCGAAGACATCACGACTTTCCTCCGCTGCCTACGGATAAAGGTCGAGTGATCCGAGCGACAAAGTGGAATCCCTTCGTAACCGTTGTAAGATTTATGCGTCAACAGAAGAATTAAACAATTTCCAAATATTTTATAATAAAACTTCGAATAATTTCATACAGGTGCCAAATGTACAAATGAAGCCAAAAGATGGGGCGTTTTGCGATTTCCTTCGGAATACTCTAATTTATGGTTTTGTTGGAAAAAAAATTTCTGCTTGTTCCAAGTGTACACCGACTGACCAGGGAGATAACTTAGACAAAACTAGCAGTGTGCAAGTCAGGAATAAGAAAGATCAAATCATTTGAATACATGTACATGATGTACAAGTTTTTTAGTTAAAGAAAGACAATATATAACTACGCATCATTAACTACATTGACAAAAAAATGTTAATCTGTTTCACACTGTTATGACTGTTGGACAGATGGACAGAGCAGATTGAAAACATCATGGTTCTCTTGCATCATAGGCGAGTCATTTTTTATAATTAATTTCAGAGGATTTGTATTCACAAGATATGAAGTTTGTATAAGTTTCTTGTACCCCTGGTGCTTTTGACATTTTTAATGTTTACAATGTCTCCCTATTTATAATAATATTCAAGATAAATAACCAAAAACAGCAAAACAAATTTTTTTTTTATCAAAACTGCATTTTACCCCTATGTTCTATTTAAGCCACAGTGGCCATGTTTCTTGACGTACAAGATAATAAAACATAAAATGCATACAGGTTACCCTAAGATTCATTCAGCCCAAGTTTGGCTGAATTTGCTTCAATAGTTTCAGAGAAGATTTTTGAAAGTAACAAACATGATGAACAAATTATGTAAAATTACCTTTAAAGGGCAAACACTCCTTAAGGGGGTCAATTCACAATTTTGATCATTTGACTTATTTGTAGTTCTTACTTTACTAAACATTTTTACTGTGTACAGTTTATCGTTATCTATGATAATATTCAAGATAATAACTAAAAACTGAGAAATTTCCTTTAAATTATCAATTCAGGGGCAATAACCAAAAAATCAGTTATACAATTTGGCTGAAAATTTCAGGGCAGGTAGATCTTATCCTAATGAACACTTTAACTCATTCTCAGATTTGATCAAATTCCTTAATTTTAGAGTTGTAAGCCAAAAACCACATTTTACTCCTATGTTCTATTTTTAGCCATGGCGGCCTTGTTTTTTGATGAAACATAATATAAAACACAAACTTTATACTAGATACCCTAAGAATCATCCAGCGTAAGTTTAGCTGTAATTGCGTCAGTAGTTTCAGAGGAGAAGATTTTTAAAGTTAACAATCATAATGAACAAATTGTGTAAAATTGCCTTTAAAGGGCAATAACTCCTTAATGGGTCAATTGACAATTTTGGATATTCTGACTTATTTGTAGATCTTACTTTGCTGAACATTTTTACTGTTTACAGTTTATCTTTATCTATGATAATATTCAGGATAATAACCAAAAACTGCAAAATTTCATTAAAATTATCAATTCAGGGGCAATAACCCAAAAATCGGTTGTCTGATTCGTCTGCAAATTTCAGGGCAGGTAGTTCTTGACATAATGAACACTTTCACCCCATGTCAGATTTGCTCTAAATGCTTTAGTTTTTGAGATACAAGCCAAAAATGCATTTTACCCCTATATTCTATTTTTATCCATGGCGGCCATGTTTTTTTACGAAAAAAAAATGAAACACAATCTTTATACTAGATACCCTGATGATCATTCAGCTTAAGTTTGGATGAAATTGGTTCAGTAGTTTCAGAGGAGAAGATCTTTGAATTAGTTTACACCAGACGGACGACGGACGACGACGGACGCCAAGTGATGGCAAAAGCTCACATTTCCTCTTAGAAAAGGTGAGCTAAAAATATATATATATATATATATTCAGTTATTTGTGGATATTGGTTTGCTGAACAAATTGCTGCTTACAGTCTCTCCATATCTATAATCAAATTCAAGATTACAAAAAACAGCAAAAAGCATATATACCAATTCAAAAGTAATAAGACCATGTACTGGGTGTCTGTTTTGTCTAAATATTACCTTCCAAACAAATCTTGACAAATCTTGACAAATCTTGACCAGCTGTGCATTTTTTACCATTACCTGCCTACGTTTGTCTAACTTTGTTCATTATTTTCAGAGGAGATTTATGAAAATTATCAACATGATAAACAAATTGTGTAAAATTGATTTAAAAGGGCAAAAACTCCTTTTATGGGTCTAATGACAATTTTGGTCCTTTGACTTATTTGTGGATATTACTTTGCTGAAAATTTATGCTGTTCACAGTTTACCTTTATCTTAAACAATATTCAAGATAATAACCAAAAACCTGCCAAATTTCCTTAAAGTTGACAATTCAGGGGAAATTACCCCAATATGGATCGTCTGATTTGTCTGAAAATTTCAAGCCAGGTATAACTTAACCTGATAAACATTTTTACTTCTGATCAGATTTGCTCTAAATGCTATGGTATTGAGATATAAGCCAAAAACGACATTTCATCCTATGTTCTATTTATAGCCATGATGACAATATTTTTGGATCAAACACAAAATAAAGCACAACGTTTATACTTAAACCCTAACCTAAGGACCATTAAGCATAAGTTTGGCTGCAATTAGTTCAGTAGTTTCAAAGAAGAAGATTTTTAAAAGTTAACAACATGATGAACAAATTGTGTAAAATCGTCTTTGAAGGCCAATAACTCCTTAAGGGGTCAATAGATAATTTTAGTCATATTGACTTATTTGTAGATCTTTCTTTGCTGAACATTTTTGCTGTTTACAGTTTATCTTTATCTATAATAATATTCAAGATAATAACTAAAACTGCAAAATTTCCCAAAGATTATCAATTCAGGGGCAATAACCCAAAAATCAGTTGTCCGACTTGTCTGATACTTTCATGACAGGTAGATCTTGACCTAATGAACGCTTTTAGCCCGTCAGATTTGCTCTTAATCCTTTAGTTTTTGAGATATAAGCCAAAAACTGCATTTTACCCCTATGTTCTATTTCCAGCCACGGCAGCCATGTTTTTTGACGAAACTCTTAATCGAGTTTATTAATAAAACACAAACTATATACTAGATATCATAAGGATCATTCTATTTAAGTTTGGTTGAAATTGGTTCACCAGTTTCAGAGAAGAAGATTTTTTAAAGTTAACAAACATGATGAACAAATTGTTTACAATTGTCTTTGAAGGCCAATAACTCCTTAAGGGGTCAATAAACAATTTTAGTCATTTTAACTTATTTGAAGATCTTACTTTGCTGAACATTTTTGCTGATTACAGTTTATCTTTATCTATAATATTATTCAAGATAATAAATAAAAACTGCAAAATTTCCTTAAAATTATCAATTCAGGGGCAATATCCCAAAAATCGGTTGTCAGACTTGTCAGAATTTTACTGCAGATAGATCTTGACCTAATGAACGCTTTTAGCCCGTCAGATTTGCTCTTAATCCTTTAGTTTTTTAGATATAAGCCAAAAACTGTATTTTACCCCTATGTTCTATTAGCTATGGCGGCCATGTTTTTTTACGAAACTGTCAATAAAACACAAACTTTATACTAGATACCCTAAGGATCATTCAGCATAAGTTTGGCTGCAATTGGTTCAGTAGTTTCAGAGGAGATGTTTGAAATAGTTTACACCGGACGGACGACGACGACGACGGACGACGACGGACGCCAAGTGATGGCAAAAGCTCACATTTCCTTTTAGGAAAGGTGAGCTAAATATATGAGAAGAACATAACCCGTATCATGCCAACAATGATTTTATAATAAATGTGTGTATTTACGATGCAAAGACCCTATGAGTGAATCAATATTAATTCCATAATAGGCCATCTTTAATAACCTGACAACAGTATCGTAACTACATCCCTTCTGGATAAGTCTGTTTTAAGGTTTGGAAGCCACCAAAGAGATTCTTTGAGCCATTAACATTTTAACTGAAAATGCTATTTCTAGCAAAGAGTTGGGGCTACACTAGATTCACATTTAACTGCGCATGTCTAACCTAATTAGCCAAACTATGAAAGCTGTAAGTCAATTAAATTGTGAGTACTTCCTGTCTCATATAACACAAAATTGGCTGTTTTCTTTTTTGGGGTCATTTGTGTTCACATGTAACTTAAAAGGACAGGTATTGTGAATTGTAGTTAAAAATTGGAGACTTTAAAATGAAGTTGCTGGTGAAATACAGGGCAAATTGGCTTGACCGCTTTAATTCAAATCTAATTTTGTTTTTGGAAAAAAGACCTTTGAAAGAAAAATAAACTGTTGACAGAGATATGTCTCGCCTGTGTAATTTTGATAATATAATGCAGATATTGAAATTATAAACTATTGACACAGAGATATGTCTCGCCTTTGTGTAATTTTTATGATTTAATGCAGATATTGAAATTATAAACTGTTGACACAGAGATATGTCTCGCCTGTGTTTAATTTTGAAAGAAAAATGTAGATATTGAAACTATAAACTGTTGACACAGAGATATGTCTCGTTTGTGTGTAATTTTGATAGTATAATGCAGACATTGAAATTATAAACTGTAGACACAGAGATATGTCTCGCCTGTGTGTAATTTTGATAATATAATGCAGACATACATTCAGTTCCGTAAAAAAAGCTTATGAAAATAATGGTATTAATTATTTTTGGAGTGTTAAAAATTCTGTAGAGGTTTTAGATAAAATTCGTGCTTTTGATGGTCCTTTTAATTCTGTTGACAGTTATGATTTTTCTATTCTCTACACTACACTTCCACACAATCTTATCAAGAAAAGGTTTTATATTTAATTAAATGGTCTTTTGAAAAATCTCGTTGCAAATGTATTTGCTGTAACTTGTTTAAAGCCTTTTTCTGTAACGAAAAAGGAAAATATGCATTTGCCCGTGTGTGTAGTGATCTCGTAGATTTTAACGAACGAAAACAATGCATCACTGGTAAATTATTAAGTCAGGGATTTCGTTACCATAAATTACTTAAAACTTTTACCAAATTCTTTCATAGATACAAAGATTTGATTAGTAAATTTGGCTGTACCTGTAGAAAACTTATTAAAAACGGTATTTCACATCCAAAATTTTACGGTAATATTGTACTAAAAGCGCGGAAATCACTATGTGATCCGTGTAAACTCATCGAACCTTTAAACAAACTTATTAGTAAAGGTTATCTTATTAATGTTGTAATAAGATCTTTGAATATTGTTTACATTGGCACAAAGATTTTGTCATCAACAAATTAAAACAAAACTAAACTTGTATTCTTTTCGAATTGTTTTTTGGATGTATAAATACACATCCACGTTCATTTTCTATATAGAGATTGCTTTATCTATATATACGTTATACATATTTATTATAAGGTTAAATCCAAACTATCCTACTGCCTTTCGATACCTTTATTTTGGCATTGCACAAGTCATGTCTTTTTTGACTGTCCATGGCGTTAAAGCACTTAGTCTAAATCCCTGGGATGTGTTTTAGTTGATTTTAGTCTCTGATGCATGAATTTTTATTATTAATTGTTTTTGGCTTTTAACCAGCTTTCAGTAACTGCGATTACTCTCAAATCGTACTTTCGTGTTAATTTGACCTAGCTGTTACACAATTTGTAATGCATTTTTGTTATTCAATGTTTACTTATTTTGTATTATATCTCGTCTCACTATTTTTAATATGTACCACCTTGATAAGTATTTAGTATGACGATAAATTTTTACTGCTGTTCTCGTACTATGAACAACTAATTTATTTATTTTGTAAAATATATCTCCGTACTCCTAACAAAAAAATAATTATATTCAAATTTACCTGTGTACGTTATTTTTTGTAACGCCATTTTGTCCAAGGTTATAGTTGTCTTTTTGACATTGTGTCATAGATCAAATTTATTCGTTCAGTGTATGTTTACTTGTTTTTGTTAATATGTCTTTTTGATTGTGTTAAGCCATTAGAATTGATATTTTATAGTGTGTCTTTCTATGTTGTAATTTTACACTACTATTTCAGGTTAGGGTGATGGTTGGCGCCTGTCCCAAGTCAGAAACCTGTTTCAATGGTTGTCGTTTGTTGATGTGGTTCTTAAGTGTTTCTCGTTTCTCGTTTTTTTATATAGATTAGACCGTTGGTTTTCCTGTTTGAATTGTTTTACACTAGTCATTTTGGGGCCCTTTATAGCTTACTGTTCGGTGTGAGCCAAGGCTCCGTGTTGAAGGCCGTACTTTGACCTATAATTGTTTACTTTTTACACATTGTGACTTGGATGGAGAGTTGTCTCATTGGCACTAATACCACATCTTCTGATTTATATTGAAATTATAAACTGTATTCCTAGAAAAACAATGTACTAAATGACAACTATTTACCTAAACCAACAGTAAATCAAACATTTCACCATAACGTTACATATAAAAGCCTGTTACGATTAGCGCGGTGAATATACTTTTCCACAGGTTAATATGCTTTTTTTATTCAACATTCAAATCATATAGAAAACCCTATTTAAATAATACCTATATGGAATAATTGAAAATATTGTCACCTAAGCATTACTTTATTGACTTGTCCGTGTTTTCAAGTTATTATACATTTGCAAAAATAAAACTGTCGCATCCCAACAGTTGCGATCGAAAAATTGTATGAAAAGCTTAATATTTTCGAACAGTTAAAGGGATTTAGCATAATTTCTTTTTATAATATATTAAATGTATGCAGATAAATCATAATCTCATAAAGATTTAATGTCATGTTTTCAGATGTAAATTCTTTCATTACCTTAAATATGAATGCTATTTGGAAGCAATTATTTTGATCTTATCTTAAATGAAAATCTTCCTACTCCTCCACCCCACTCCTCCTCCTCCTCCTCCTCCTCCTCCTCCTCCTCCTCCTCCTCCTCCTCCTCATCATCATCATCATCATCATCATTATCACAATAAACATCATCCTCATTGTCATAATTTTCACTATCAAGTCCAATTTAAAAACAAATACGCTAACTCAGACATTAATGTACACCTAGTAAAACATTGTAGCTAATGAATAAAAAATGCGAAAAACAATTGATAGGTTTGCACCTAGCTTTTTCGTCTACACGTGTTAAGCAACAATATCTAATATGAAGTAATGTTTGATTACAAATGGAATATGTTTGGAATCAAAGTAATTTTACGAAATGTATGACTGTGAAACAAAATTTAAGAAATAAAAGTTACATCGAGCTGAATTTGCGCACAACATCAGCCTATGAAATATAGTGATTTATCTTAAATTGACCTAATCATAACATTTAACTTGTAATCTAAGCAAAAGTTTCAAAGTCAATAAGCCTTAACTGAAGCGGCGGGCCAAATAAAATAATCAATAGGAAATGAGATGTGCAATGGTAATACAACCGCATACCAAATTCATTGACCGACCGCTACTCCCCTCACACTGATGTAATCACAAACTAATACATTGTTGGCGCCGATGCCGCATCAGGAAACAACACTCCTTTTCGCCTTCGCTACTTCATCGAAGCGAGTCAATAAATCCTTTAAAGCTTTATTACCGTCTATCATAAACTGTAACAACAATAAAAAACAAAACACGCTTAGAGGGTCCCTACTTTATCAAAGCAACATAAGCTTTGATGGAGTTGCAATTACTGAAAGTGGATTTGAATGAAGTTATAAATAATAAACCTATGTAAATATAATGTCTAGTGTTGCCCTCTAGATGTTTATGATATAACAATGCCATTATGGCTGTCACAATCTAGATGATACTTTGAGCAGGTATACATTACAGATCCATAGTGTTGGCATGTTAGTTTTATCGAGTGTCTAATGAGTTTTGTATTTATTGTCACTGTTACAATGATATAATTACACTGAAATCATTATAACTTTGATTTGTATACTATACAATGTTAATGTTATGGATCAGTTAATATTGAAATGGGATGACCAATGTGTACATATACCGTTAAAGCTGAAGGTAAGGTAGTCCGTTTTGTAATGTTTGCCGAATATTACATTCCAAATCTAGTTATTTTTCAGCAGTTGTTGTCGAGCCTGCGACTTTTGTCGCAGAAAGCTCGACATAGGGATATTGATCCGGCGCGGCGTCGTTAACTAGCTACTTAGAAGGTTTATATTTTAGAAGGTGGAAGACCTGGATGCTTCATACTTTGTATATAGATGCCTTATGTTATGACATATGTCCATTGTCCTTGACCTCATTTTCATGGTTCAGTGACTACTTGAAAAAAAGTTATGATTTTTTGTAATGTTAATTTCTCTCTTATTATGAATAATAGGATAATTATAGACACATTTTTCAAGATCTGACCTAATTATGTGCGCTGCCATTAATCTATCACGTGGTGGCGCAGCCATAGCACTAATGATAGATAACACACGTGCTTTAATCACAACAATATCGATCTTCTGTTTACATTTTGTTTTCCACTATTTTCCTTTTAGTTTTATGATGAAGAGTGAAAATAAATACAAAACAGGTGGTTGGAACTCATGTTCAATTCATGGTTGTTCCAATAATCGAAAAAAAAACTTTGTGGAAGAAATCAATGTGTGAATTACATGGTGAAATGCACGAAAATTGTCCCTGTTTAATTCCTTACAGACTACATGTAATGCCATCCAAGGAATCGATAAGGCTTGAGTGGATAAAAGCTTTAAATCGGAAAGATCTTCCGAAAAACGTATATGTATGCTCTGAACATTTTATTGACGGAAAACCTACAGATCGGAATCCTTCTCCTAAGTTAAAGATGGGGTATGAAACAAGACAACTCCCGGTAGAAGAAAAATTTTAAAGCATCAGTTGACAGTGAAAAAAAGAAAACTAGAAGATGGTGATTCCGATTCCGATATGGAAATAACAGAATTGGACACTACTTTAGAAGGTGAACCAGGCACAAGTTCATCGTCTGAGAAACTACCGGAGGCTATTTGTAGTTTTAATGTTTTAGAAGCTTCATCTACAGTTGGTACACAATATCTTGAATCGGACTTCTTACTGCAGACAGATCACACCTACGGGAAAGAATGGATCGATTATCAGACTCGATTTTCTCAAACAAATATAGTTTTAACGGAAGAAAAGGGAGTTCAAAGTAAATCTGATGGAGCAACTATGTCTGCTGCACAAAATTTAATAATATTGACAATGACGCTTTATTGTATACAGGGGTCACAAAAGAGGTCTTTTTCACGCTGGTGAAATGTATTACTTCTTTCAATACATTTAGTTTTCAATTAGAGGTAGCAGATCAATTACTCCTTGTGCGCATGAGACTTAAGTGAAATTTAATTTATGACGATCTATGCAGAAGATTTGGTATATCAAGTAGTTTAGCTTTGGGGGTTCCAACCACCGGACACCCCCCCCGGATCTGCCACTGCATGTACATGTAAGTCGTTGAATATATATCACCCATTACAGTATGTAATTGCTATAGACTCTAAATGATTTAGAGGTTGACGTACAAAGTATTATAATTGTATTACATTATAGATCCATTGATTGCGTTCAGTGGCAAATAGTTTATGCATATTCAGGATGACATATATACATGTATTGAATAGACATCTGTTTATTGTTTAAGCCTGTGTGTTTCCTTCTAGACGTTTTTGGTTATTTTATGGATTCCCCATTTTTAATTTACCTTGGTGTTTGGTTTTTTTTTGTAAAACTTATTTTGTAATTGGATGTCTGTCACATTGATATATACATTGTACCCCACATCTCCTCTTATTCATAATTTATAATAAAACTTTCATCGCAATACATCAATCAAAGAGTAAAAAAATCAGTTGGGGTATATATTTACATGAAAACATTTTACTTGGACACCTTTATATATCAATAAGTGGTTTCATGATAAACCTTTTAAGATTTTTTACTCTTTAACTGATGTAATGGGATGAAATTGTTACAACTGACAAGCAATTTAAATGTCCTTAAAAATAAGGGTCCTTTGTGCTAAGCCAGACCACGCAACTATGTGGATAATCAGTGTTAGATAATTAAGACACAACATGGTATTAACTGTGTAAATATTACTTAAAACAGTAGGGCAATTAATTGACATATGACTGATTGAAAAATGCAAACAAACTACAAGTTCAACTAAAGGCTCCCTTCTATCATTATCTGAACCAAACTAGACACATATGTGTAAATTTATCCTGCCCTAAGAGATGCAGAAAGACTGATTTTTAACCTGACCATACAATAAAAATTAAAATAAATGTACCTACATTGTACATGTAGTGTGCATATCAAGAGCAACATTGAAAAATCACAACACTATGAAAGGTCTCCGATCAATCGAAGTGTAAAGACTGGAATGTTTAATTTACACAACAAGTGATGCTATTTACATAATATATATACATTGTATAAAACAAACAAGTAACAATCAAGTTGATGAAGAATACACACACTGGCAAATATACCACATCTCGCTAATTATATATAACCAACATATAAAAAAATTAAAGGGATTTTTTTTTGGTTTAAAACAAATAACATGAATAAAACAATTTTCCATACAAATTTATTTCCTTGAAAATTTATGGCATTGAACTTTTAACTTCACTAGACATGATGAACTTAACTTCTATATATAGTTCTTGTTACGATTGAATGCTTTGTTTACGTTTTTATCATTACTGTAATGGCGGACGGTATTGTAGCGCGCCAAGCGGCGACGATCATTACTACGGGGGATAATTGAAAAAAACGTGTCTATATTTAGTATGTGCGTACCTTGCAAGGTCCTCATGCCTGTCAGACAGTTTTCATCTGACCTCGACCTCATTTCATGGATCAGTGAACAAGGTTAAGTTTTCGTGGTCAAGTCCACATATCAGATATTATAAGCAATAGGTCTACTATATTTGGTGTATAGAATAATTGTAATTTAATAAGGTGTACATGTCCAACTGGCAGGTGTCATCTGACCTTCACCTCACTTTCATGGTTCAGTGCTTATAAGTTTAAGTTTTTGTGTTTTTTTTTTTTTCTAATATTATATGCAATAGGTGAACTATATTTGGTGTATGAAAATATTTTACGATGTACATGTCAGTCTGGCAGGTTTTATTTGATATTGACCTCATTTTCACGGTTCATTGCTCAGTGTTAAGTTTTTGTGTTTTGGTCTGTTTTTGTTGAGCTTTAGGCAATAGGTCAACTATATTTGGTGTATGGAATGATTGTAAGGCGTACGTATAATTCCGGTTCGGTTAATCTGACCTTGACCTCATTTTCTTGGATAATGTTAAGTTTATGTGATACTTGTAGTAAAGTTTTATATTTAAGACTATCAACATTAAGTCAATGGTCAGTAAAGCAGACGAGACATTTCAGCGTGTGCACTCTTGTTATATATATATATATATCGATCGTGTAATATCAACATTTGAATCTTATAATAACAATATACGAAAACCCGATATAACACACAGCAACTAATGACAACCACTAAATTACAGGCTCTTGGCTTGGGACAGTCACATACAGAATGTGGCGAGGTTAAACATGTTTGTGAGCACCAAACCCAATGGAAATTCCATGTCACGTGTAATGTTAACTACGGAAAATGTAAATCAATTTTTCTTTTTTCCTTTCTTAGCAGTAAATACCTTCTCTCTTGGTCTACGACAATTAGTATTTTAAGGCAAACGTGTTTAGCATTCAATACAACATATTTATTTACCAAAATGTATGATTAGTAAACGTCAAGTCGAATAAAAACGGTAATAATCATAGAAAGCATGTCATTTGTATACAAAATTCAGTGAACAGGTTTACGAGAAATCACTAAATTTAGTGTTAAAATTTTATATTGGCAACACTTTTTTACTTGCATTTTATATATTTATAGTTGTATATTTTACAGATTTACATTGTTTGAAGCTCTGGAACAATAAATTCTATTTTTTATAGATGATGTTTATCAATATTCAGTTGCACTTCTACGACATCCATACAAAATTTTATACAAATGCTAGTTACCTGATGTATTCCTCGATGTATTTACATATAGTTCGAAATGATTAACTCATCGCGCATTTATTTAGTTTCAGGACTTTATACATACAACTCTTAGCAGTAAACCTCCCATACCTTAGTGTGTCTTTATCCCAATATTCCTGTTGGAATCAGTACATACAACTCTTAGCACTAAATCTCCCATACCTTAGTGTGTATTTATTTCACTGTGGGCTCAGTACATACAACACTTAGCACTAAACCTCCCATACCTAAGTGTGTCATATTCCAATGTTCCTGTTGGGCTCAGTACATACAACTCTCAGCACTAAACCTCTCATACCTTAGTGTGTCTTTATTCCAATATCCCTGTTGGGCTCAGTACATACAACTCTCAGCAATAAACCTCTCATACCTTAGTGTGTCTTTATTCCAATATTCATACTGGGCTCAGTACATACAACTCTTAGCACTAAACCTCTCATATCTTAGTGTGTCTTTATTCCACTGTTGGGCTCAGTACATACAACTTTTAGCACTAAACCTCCCATACCTAAGTGTGTCTTTATTCCACTGTTGGCCTCAGTACATACAACTCTTAGCAGTAAACTTCATATACCTTAGTGTGTCTTTATTCAAATATTCATGTTGGGCTCAGTACATACAACTCTTAGCAGTAAACCTCCCATACCTAAGTGTGTCTTTATTCCAATATTCATGTTGGGCTCAGTACATACAACTCTTAGCACTAAACCTCCCATACATTAGTGTGTCTTTATTCCAATATTCATACTGGGCTCAGTACATACAACTCTTAGCACTAAACCTCCCATACATTAGTGTGTCTTTATTCCAATATTCATACTGGGCTCAGTACATACAACTCTTAGCACTAAACATCCCATACCTAAATGTGTCTTTATTCCAATATTCATGTTGGACTCAGTACATTCAACTCTTAGCACTAAACCTCCCATACCTTAGTGTGTCTTTATTCTACTGGTGGACTCAGTTCATACAATTCTTAGCAGTAAACCTCCCATACCTAAGTGTGTCTTTATTCCACTGTTGGGCTCAGTTCATACAACTCTTAGCAGTAAACCTCCCATACCTAAGTGTGTCTTTATTCCAATATTCCTGTTCGGCTCAGTACATACAACTCTTAGCAGTAAACTTCCCATACCTAAGTGTGTCTTTATTCCACTGTTGGGCTCAGTACATACAACTCTTAGCAGTAAACCTCACATACCTTAGTGTGTCTTTATTCCAACATTCATGTTGGGTTCAGCACATACAACTCTAAGCAGTACACCTCTCATACCTTAGTGTGTCTTTATTCCAATATTCATGATGGGCTCAGTACATACAACTCTTAGCACTAAACCTCCCATACTTAAGTGTGTCTTTATTCCACTAATGGGCTCATTACAAACAACTCTTAGCAGTAAAACTCCCATACCTTAGTGTGTCCTTATTCCAATATTCATGTTGGGCTCAGTACATACAACTCTTAGCAGTAAACCTCCCATACCTTAGTGTGTCTTTATTCCACTGTTGGGCTCAGTTCATACAACTCTTAGCAGTAAACCTTCCATACCTAAGTGTGTCTTTATTCCGATATTCATACTGGACTCAGTACATACAACTCTTAGCAATAAACCTCCCATACCTTAGTGTGTCTTTATTCCAATATTTATATTAGACTCAGTTCATACAACTCTTAGCAGTAAACCTCCAATACCTAAGTGTGTCTTTATTCCAATATTCATACTGGGCTCAGTACATACAACTCTTAGCACCAAACCTCCTATACCTTAGTGTGTCTTTATTCCACTTTTGGACTCAGTACATACAACTCTTAGCACTAAACCTCCCATACCTAAGTGTGTCTTTATTCCAATATTCATGTTGGGCTCAATACATACAACTCTTAGCACTAAACCTCCCATATCTACGTGTGTCTTTATTCCAATATTCATACTAGGCTCAGTACATACAACTCTTAGCAGTAGACCTCCCATACATAAGTGTGTCTTTATTCCAATATTCCTGTTCGGCTCAGTACATACAACTCTTAGCAGTAAACTTCCCATACCTAAGTGTGTCTTTATTCCACTGTTGGGCTCAGTACATACAACTCTTAGCAGTAAACCTCTCATACCTTAGTGTGTCTTTATTCCAATATTCATGATGGGCTCAGTACATACAACTCTTAGCACTAAACCTCCCATACTTAAGTGTGTCTTTATTCCACTGTTGGACGCATTACATACAACTCTTAGGAGTAAACCTCCCATACCTTAGTGTGTCCTTATTCCAATATTCATGTTGGGCTCAGTACATACAACTCTTAGCAGTAAACCTCCCATACCTTAGTGTGTCTTTATTCCAATATTCATGTTGGACTCAGTACATACAAATCTTAGCACTAAACCTCCCATACCTTAGTGTGTCTTTATTCCAATATTCATGTTGGACTCAGTACATACAAATCTTAGCACTAAACCTCCCATACCTTAGTGTGTCTTTATTCCAATATTCATGTTGGGCTCAGTACATACAACTCTTAGCAGTAAACCTCCAATACCTTAGTGTGTCTTTATTTCAATATTCATGTTGGGGTCAGTACATACAACTCTTAGCAGTAAACCTCCCATACCTTAGTGTGTCATTATTCCAATATTCATGTTGGAATCAGTACATGCAACTCTTAGCACTAAACCTCCATACCTAAGTGTGTCTTTATTCCACTGTTGTGCTCAGTACATACAACTCTTAGCAGTAAACCTCTCATACCTTAGTGTGTCTTTATTCCAATATTCATGCTGGACTCAGTACATACAACTCTTAGCACTAAACCTCCCATACATTAGTGTGTCTTTATTCCAATATTCATACTGGGCTCAGTACATACAACTCTTAGCACTAAACATCCCATACCTAAATGTGTCTTTATTCCAATATTCATGTTGGACTCAGTACATACAACTCTTAACACTAAACCTCCCATACCTTAGTGTGTCTTTATTCTACTGTTGGACTCAGTACATACAATTCTTAGCAGTAAACCTCCCATACCTTAGTGTGTCTTTATTCCACTGTTGGGCTCAGTTCATACAACTCTTAGCAGTAAACCTCCCATACCTAAGTGTGTCTTTATTCCAATATTCATGTAGGGGTCAGTACATACAATTCTTAGCAGTAAACCTCCCATACCTAAGTGTGTCTTTATTCCACTGTTGGGCTCAGTTCATACAACTCTTAGCAGTAAACCTCCCATACTTAAGTGTGTCTTTATTCCACTAATGGGATCATTACAAACAACTCTTAGCAGTAAACCTCCCATACCTTAGTGTGTCCTTATTCCAATATTCATGTTGGGCTCAGTACATACAACTCTTAGCAGTAAACCTCCCATACCTTAGTGTGTCTTTATTCCACTATTCATGTTGGACTCAGTACATACAACTCTTAGCAGTAAACCTTCCATACCTAAGTGTGTCTTTATTCCGATATTCATACTGGACTCAGTACATACAACTCTTAGCAATAAACCTCCCATACCTTAGTGTGTCTTTATTCCAATATTTATACTGGACTCAGTTCATACAACTCTTAGCAGTAAACCTCCAATACCTAAGTGTGTCTTTATTCCAATATTCATACTGGGCTCAGTACATACAACTCTTAGCACCAAACCTCCTATACCTTAGTGTGTCTTTATTCCACTTTTGGACTCAGTACATACAACTCTTAGCACTAAACCTCCCATACCTAAGTGTGTCTTTATTCCAATATTCATGTTGGGCTCAATACATACAACTCTTAGCACTAAACCTCCCATATCTACGTGTGTCTTTATTCCAATATTCATACTAGGCTCAGTACATACGACTCTTAGCAGTAGACCTCCCATACATAAGTGTGTCTTTATTCCAATATTCCTGTTCGGCTCAGTACATACAACTCTTAGCAGTAAACTTCCCATACCTAAGTGTGTCTTTATTCCACTGTTGGGCTCAGTACATACAACTCTTAGCAGTAAACCTCTCATACCTTAGTGTGTCTTTATTCCAATATTCATGATGGGCTCAGTACATACAACTCTTAGCACTAAACCTCCCATACTTAAGTGTGTCTTTATTCCACTGTTGGACGCATTACATACAACTCTTAGCAGTAAACCTCCCATACCTTAGTGTGTCATTCCAATATTCATGTTGGGCTCAGTACATACAACTCTTAGCAGTAAACCTCCCATACCTTAGTGTGTCTTTATTCCAATATTCATGTTGGACTCAGTACATACAACTCTTAGCACTAAACCTCCCATACCTTAGTGTGTCTTTATTCCAATATTCATGTTGGACTCAGTACATACAAATCTTAGCACTAAACCTCCCATACCTTAGTGTGTCTTTATTCCAATATTCATGTTGGGCTCAGTACATACAACTCTTAGCAGTAAACCTCCAATACCTTAGTGTGTCTTTATTTCAATATTCATGTTGGGGTCAGTACATACAACTCTTAGCAGTAAACCTCCCATACCTTAGTGTGTCATTATTCCAATATTCATGTTGGAATCAGTACATGCAACTCTTAGCACTAAACCTCCATACCTAAGTGTGTCTTTATTCCACTGTTGTGCTCAGTACATACAACTCTTAGCAGTAAACCTCTCATACCTTAGTGTGTCTTTATTCCAATATTCATGCTGAGCTCAGTACACACAACTCTTAGCACTAAACCTCCCATACATTAGTGTGTCTTTATTCCAATATTCATACTGGGCTCAGTACATACAACTCTTAGCACTAAACATCCCATACCTAAATGTGTCTTTATTCCAATATTCATGTTGGACTCAGTACATACAACTCTTAACACTAAACCTCCCATACCTTAGTGTGTCTTTATTCTACTGTTGGACTCAGTACATACAATTCTTAGCAGTAAACCTCCCATACCTAAGTGTGTCTTTATTCCACTGTTGGGCTCAGTTCATACAACTCTTAGCAGTAAACCTCCCATACCTAAGTGTGTCTTTATTCCAATATTCATGTAGGGGTCAGTACATACAACTCTTAGCAGTTAACCTCCCATACCTAAGTGTGTCTTTATTCCAATATGCATGTAGGGCTCAGTACATACAACTCTTAGCAGTAAACCTCCCATACCTAAGTGTGTCTTTATTCCACTGTTGGGCTCAGTACATACAACTCTTAGCAGTAAACCTCCCATACCTAAGTGTGTCTTAAATCCAATATTCATGTTGGGCTCAGTACAAACAACTCTTAGCACCAAACCTCTCAATCCTTAGTGTGTCTTTATTCCAATATTCCTGTTGGGCTCAGTACAAATAACTCTTAGCACTTAACCTCTCTACCTTAGTGTGTCTTTATTCCACTCTGGGCTCAATACATACAACTCTTAGCACTAAACCTCTCTAACTTAGTGTGTCGTTATTCTACTGTTGGGCTGAGTACATACAACTCTCAGCACTTAACCTCTCTACCTTAGTGTGTCTTTAATTTATTCCACTGTTGGGCTCAGTATATACAACTCTTAGCAATAAACCTCTTATACCTTAGTGTGTCTTTATTCCACTGTTGGGCTCTTTGGTCTTGATTACATCCCTGTTACATTGTTTTGTCTGTTTTTTTCAGTTAGACGATGATGTACCTATAACATTGGTATGTAACGTACAAAAAGCGATAATAAATGTCATTTTCGGGGACGGGTAAGTAAATTTATATAGATAAGAACATTCCCGACCGAATTCGCGTTAACTTTTCTTGATGAAGTTGCCACCACATATTGTCCCTGTATCAAGTCCGACAATCTGAAGCATATTTTGTTCGTGTCGGCTTGCCTTTATTTGTACCTCTTTATTTGGGAGATTGGATGTTGAGGGTCAGTGTGGTCACTAATCATCTGTTTTATAATCTCTAAACAAAAAATCTGCAGGATGATTTAAATTACGAGTTAATATCAGAAAGGGAATATCGACAAAAATCGTGTTCTGATGTGTAACTGAAGAAGAACCAACATGCTGAAATTTTATAGATATGAATAAACAAATATGTTTCTTAGCATTTTCGGTACTCCAACGAACGTAATTAAGAGCAGAAACACTGTTGTATGTTAGGCCAGAGCTCGTGAGTTATGCAATAATATATACACTCACGTGACGAGTAGCCTATTATAACAGCTTAGATCGGCCAGAGACATTGTCTCTCGGTCGGCACATGTAAATACGACATTTAGTATAATAGATTTCTTTGATTTCACTTCAATATTCTTTGTATTTGTCTAATGATTTCTCAGAACAAATGTGTCAATTATTACACTTTTTAAGTAACAGTAAATATTTGTATTTGTCTCTTTCTAATGATTTCTCAGAACAAATGTGTCAATTATTACACTTTTTAAGTAACAGTAAATATTTGTATTTGTCTCTTTCTAATGATTTCTCAGAACAAATGTGTCAATTATTACACTTTTAAGTAACAGTAAATATTTGTATTTGTCTCTTTCTAATGATTTCTCAGAACAAATGTGTCAATTATTACACTTTTTAAGTAACAGTAAATATTTGTATTTGTCTCTTTCTAATGATTTCTCAGAACAAATGTGTCAATTATTACACTTTTTAAGTAACAGTAAATATTTGTATTTGTCTCTTTCTAATGATTTCTCAGAACAAATGTGTCAATTATTACACTTTTTAAGTAACAGTAAATATTTGTATTTGTCTCTTACTAATGATTTCTCAGAACAAATGTGTCAATTATTACACTTTTAAGTAACAGTAAATATTTGTATTTGTCTCTTTCTAATGATTTCTCAGAACAAATGTGTCAATTATTACACTTTTTAAGTAACAGTAAATATTTGTATTTGTCTCTTTCTAATGATTTCTCAGAACAAATGTGTCAATTATTACACTTTTAAGTAATAGTTAATCGGTTAGGATTTGTATTTTGAGTTATTGAGGCATAAAAGGGATAGTTGGTAATTATAAACTAGTTTCTTGCAAAATCGTAATATTATTTGCTGAAAACCATTTATGGATTAATCAAAAACACATTTATTATTTAAAAATAATTGGTTTAATGTATGAAATGTAATGAGATATTCAAAACTTTCCCGATATCCTATGCTCTTTTATGATGTTTTACGAAATTCTTGAGAGAGAAAACCACAGACCTGTGGAAAATCCTGCATATGCGGAAGAATTGACGTGTGAAAGATTTTGTAATTTCAAATATTGACCCCAACTAGTAAATATGTCAAAGCTAACCAGTATATGTTATTTGTCATTCTTTGTTTTGGACGTTAAGCAAGCAACAATCAATCAATCAATATTTTCTCTTTATACTATATTCATACTTAACATCAGACATTTCTCGTTATACGATATTCATACTTAACATCAGACATTTCTCGTTATACTATATTTATACTTAACATCAGACATTGTTCGTTATACTATATTCATACTTAACATCAGACATTGTTCGTTATACTATATTCATACTTAACATCAGACATTGTTCGTTATACTATATTCATACTTAACATCAGACATTGTTCGTTATACTATATTTATAAAACTTAACATCAGACATTTCTCGTTATACTATATTCATACTTAACTTCAGACATTGTTCGTTATACCATATTCATACTTAACATCAGACATTGTTCGTTTTACTATATTCATACTTAACATCAGACATTGTTCGTTATACTATATTCATACTTAACATCAGACATTTCTCGTTATACTATATTTATACTTAACATAAGACATTTCTCGTTATACTATATTCATACTTAACATCAGACATTGTTCGTTATACTATATTCATACTTGACATCAGACATTTTCGTTATACTATATTCATACTTAACATCAGACATTGTTCGTTATACTATATTTATACTTAACATCAGACATTTTTCGTTATACTATATTCATACTTAACATGAGACATTTTTCATCATACTATATTCATACTTAACATCAGACATTGTTCGTTATACTATATTTATACTCAACATCTGACATTTTTCGTTATACTATATTTATACTTAACATCAGACATTTCTCGTTATACTATATTTATACTTAACATCAGACATTTTTACAAACATGGATTATCTGTTAAAACAAAAAGAGAAACTTTCCTGTTCATGAATGCATCGATTAAAAAACAACCGCAATATTTTGACTGAGCGGGAGAGTGAAATGAAACTTTGAGCAATTCAGACAATCATTTTGTCAGTCATAAAAATGTTTCATCCATATTTTATGAAATATTTATAAGTAGGACCTATTTACATCTTTCCTTTCGGCTTATATTATAATTTTATCATGAACACGTGATTGTGACATCATAATCAATACAGATTTGTTCATACTGGGGTCCTTTGTATCAAGTGGAAATAAGTATTAAAAATGTTCATAATGACATATCAATTTTTATGATTTACCTTTGTTCTGAAGTAATGTATACACATACATAGAATTCTATATCCAGGAAAATACAAGAATAATTTATTGAGTAGCTGAATTCGAACTATCACAGAATTTATTCTTTAATTATGGAAGAAGCATATATATATATATATATATATATATATATATAATCAACTGGTTTTATATTGAGAGTGAAAACTAGTTGTCGCTACACTGATTCAAGACATGACAAGACTACCGTTTGGTTTGGAAAGTACAATAGGGAGATATAAACGAGCCAAAATGTACCCTTCCTATCGCTGGGTAAATAAAACAAGGGAGATGAACAAAAATATATACCCTTACTATCGATGGGTAAATAAAATGGAAGGAGGGAGATATGAGCCAAAATGTTTACCCTGACTATCGATGAGTAAATAAAATGGAAGGAGTGATATATGAGCCAAAATGTATACCCTGACTTTATATGGGTAAATAGAATAGAAGAAGGGAGATATGAGCCAAAATGTATACCCTGACCATATATGGAGGGAGATTAGAGACAAAATATATACCCTTACTATCGAAGGATAAAAAAAAATGGAAGAAGGGAGATATGACCCAAAATGTTTATCCAAACTATCTATGAGTATATAAAATGGAAGGAAGGATATTAGAGCTATAATGTATACCCTTACTATCGTTGGGTAAATAAAATAAAAGAAGGGAGATATGCTCCAAAATGTATACCCTTACTCTCAATGTGTAAATAAAATGAAAGGAGGGAGATATCAGCCAAAATGTATACTCTGACTATAAATGGGCAAATGAAATATAAGAAGGGAAATATGAGCCAAAATGTATACCCTTAGTATCGATTGTAACTAAAATAGAAGGAGGGAGATATCAGCCAAAATGTATACCCTGACTATCGATTTTGTAAATAAAATAAAAGAAGGGAAATATGAGCCAAAATGTATACCCTGACTATCGATTGGTAAATAAGATAAAAGAGGGGAGATATGAGTCAAAATGTATACCCTTACTATCGATGGGTAAATAGAATAGAAGAAGGGAGATATGAGCCAAAATGTGTACCCTGACTATAGATGGGTAAATAAAAAGAAGAAGGGAGATATGAGCCAAAATGTATACCCTTAGTATCGATTGTAACTAAACTAGAAGGAGGGAGATATCAGCCAAAATGTATACCCTGACTATCGATTGGTAAATAAAATAAAAGAAGGGAAATATGAGCCAAAATGTATACCCTGACTTTTAACTGGTTTTATATTAAGAGTGAAAACTAGTTGTCGCTACACTGATTCAAGACATGACAAGACTACCGTTTGGTTTGGAAAGTATAATAGGGAGATATATATGAGCCAAAATTTACCCTTGCTATCGCTGGGTAAATAAAACAAGGGAGATGAACAAAAATATATACCCTTACAATCGATGGGTAAATAAAATGGAAGGAGGGAGATATAAACCAAAATGTATACTCTGACTATAAATGGGCAAATGAAATATAAGAAGGGAAATATGAGCCAAAATGTATACCCTTAGTATCGATTGTAACTAAAATAGAAGAAGGGAGATATCAGCCAAAATGTATACCCTGACTATCGAGTGGTAAATAAAATAAAAGAAGGGAAATATATGCCAAAATGTATACCCTGACTATCGATTGGTAAATAAAATAAAAGAGGGGAGATATGAGTCAAAATGTATACCCTTACTATCGATGGGTAAATAAAATGGAAGAAGGGAGATATGAGTCAAAATGTATATCCTGACTAAAAAGGAGGGAGATATGAGCCAAAATGTATACCCTGACTATCGATGGTAAATAAAATAGAAGGAGGGAGATATGAGCCAAAATGTATACCTTGACTATCGATGGATAAATAAAGTAAAAGAAGGGAGATATGAGCCAAAATGTATACCCTGACTATGGATGGGTAAATAGAATAGAAGAAGGGAGATATGAGCCAAAATGTATACCCTGACTATCGATGGGTACATAAAAAGAAGGGAGATATGAGCCAAAATGTATACCCTTAGTATCGATTGTAACTAAAATAGAAGGAGGGAGATATCAGCCAAAATGTATACCCTGACTATCGATTGGTAAATAAAATAAAAGAAGGGAAATATGAGCCAAAATGCATACCCTGACTTTTAACTGGTTTTACATTAAGAGTGAAAACTAGTTGTCGCTACACTGATTCAAGACATGACAAGACTACCGTTTGGTTTGGAAAGTATAATAGGGAGATATATATGAGCCAAAATGTACCCTTGCTATCGCTGGGTAAATAAAACAAGGGAGATGAACAAAAATATATACCCTTACTATCGATGGGTAAATAAAATGGAAGGAGGGAGATATGAACCAAAATGTATACTCTGACTATAAATGGGCAAATGAAATATAAGAAGGGAAATATGAGCCAAAATGTATACCCTTAGTATCGATTGTAACTAAAATAGAAGGAGGGAGATATCAGCCAAAATGTATACCCTGACTATCGATTGGTAAATAAAATAAAAGAAGGGAAATATGAGCCAAAATGTATACCCTGACTTTTAACTGGTTTTACATTAAGAGTGAAAACTAGTTGTCGCTACACTGATTCAAGATATGACAAGACTACCGTTTGGTTTGGAAAGTATAATAGGGAGATATATATGAGCCAAAATGTACCCTTGCTATCGCTGGGTAAATAAAACAAGGAGATGAACAAAATATATACCCTTACTATCGATGGGTAAATAAAATGG